>SJYV01022705.1:92150-151180 GCA_006410875.1 Neotragus pygmaeus
TTTTTTTTTTTTTTTTAGCTGAATGGCTGTGATTGAAAGTGTACCGGCTCATCTGCTAGGGCAGAGTCTGTGCCAGAAGAATCTTTGGAACAGCAGCAAAATTCATGAGATTCTTGTGAGTTTCACTGTGTTCTTTGAATGCTGGCTTCTGGAAAGATCTATGGGCAGCCACAGGCGCAGCGAGAATTAGACACAGCCAGAATTCACCATCTGCCACTGCTCTTGGGAGTGTACGAAGATGATGACTGTTAATATTTTAAATTATTCATCATGAGACATTTATTAAAACTCTACAGTCTTCTGCTGCTGGAGCTCATGCCTTCAATTAAACAGACATAAGAAACAGAAATGTCTATCTCCCTCAAAAAAAAAAAAAAAAAGTGAAAAGAGCGGGCTTTAAGCAAACAATTTATAGTGAACTATGCTAATTTTTTTTTTCTCTGTGTCAGGAGATAATACATTCATGTTGAAGAAATGCAAGATATAAGTGCATGGGCCTGATACTTAGACTAAAGTCCATACATGAAGACAGATGTTTAAATGTGGACCTTACCTATATTTCATTCATCAGTAGTAGAATCAGATTAATAAAATTTCAGCTTTGAGAAGGACCCTGAGATAGCCTAACCTTGTGTGTCCTCTATCAGAAACTTCTCAATAATATCCTCACTGACAGTGTGTTTGACTTCTGTTCACATACCTCCAGTGACAGGAAATACATTACCTCCAGAAGAAATTCATTCACTCACTATATTTACTGAGCACTTACTATGTTACTGTCTTTGAGGAGCTGTCTCCTCTAACCAGAGGACTCAGCCATAACTGATAAGTTCAGTACTTAAGTAAATTATGTGTTCGGGTGTTTGTTCATTCCATTTTCAGGTGTCTCTTTTTGCCAGAAATTTTCCCCATATAGTTTCTTCCCTATAGTGATTGCTTAGGTATTTGACAAAAGTGCTCACTGCCCTCTTAACTCACCTAATTTTCAAATTATACATTCTTAGTTGGTTAAGCAACTACTTTTGTATACCAGTTTGCTAAGTCATGTCCAACTCTTTGCAACCCCATGGACTATACAGTCCATGGAATTCTCCAGGCCAGAATACTGGAGTAGGCAGCCATTCCCTTCTTCAAGGGATCTTCCCAACCCAGGGATTAAACCCAGGTCTCCCGCATTGCTGGCAGATTCTTTACCAGCTGAGCCACAAGGGAAGCCTAAGAATACTGGAGTGGATAGCCTATCTCTTCTCCAGGGGATCTTCCCGACCCAGGAATTGAATCAAGGTCTCCTGCATTGCAGGCAGATTCTTTACCAGCCGAGCTTCCAGGGAAGCCTACCAGTTTGCTAAGGTAACCATTTGAAAGGACCTCAGACTGGGCAGGGTAAACAACAGAGGCTGGCTCTCAGAGTTAGAGGCTAGAAATCCAAGATCAAGGTGTTGGCAGGATTAGTTTCTTTAAGGCCTCTCTTCTTGGCTTGCAGATGCCTGTCTTCTCCCTATGTCTTCATATAGTCTTTTCTCTGTGTCTGTGTCCTCATTTCTTCTTCTTATAAGGAAACCAGTCAGATTTGACTAGGACACTGGTGACCTTATCTGAAGCTCTGCATGTGTGCTGTCACTTCATTGTGTACAACTCTCTGCAACCCAACAGACTGTAGCTCACCAGGCTCCTCTGTCCATGGGATTCTCCAGGCAAGAATACTGGAATGGGTTGCCATGCTCTCCTCCTCTTCCCAACCCAGGGATCAGACTCATGTCTCATGTCTCCTGAATTTGAAATGGGGTTCTTTACCACTAGCACCACCTGTGAAGCCCTATTTGAACCCTGGTGACTCAGACGGAGAAGAATCTGCCTGCAGTGTCGGAGACCTGGGTTTGATCCCTGGGTCGGAAAAATTCCCTGGAGAAGGGAATGGCTACCCACTCCAATAATCTTGCTTGGAGAATCCCATGGACAGAAGACCCTGGTGGGCTATAGTTTGTAGGGTCACAAAGAGTTGGACACGACTGAGAGACTAACACACAGACACCTTTTTAAAGACCATACTCCAGCTACACACATTTTGCAGCCCTGGGGGTTAGGACTTTAACATATGTGTTTAATGGGGGATGCCATTCAGCCCATAACATATATTCTTCTTATGCTGGAACACTCTGAAGCAGGCAGAAAGAATCAGGCAGGATGGTCACATCCTATGTGCTAGATGTCTCGATTACATTTGCAAGCCCCGGCATACTGACACTGAACTTGCAGTCAACAAGAAGTGCCAAGTCTTTCAGTGTCTTGTTTTTTAAGTCACACCTTCTTCCTTCCTTTGCATAGTTGGTTCATTCATTCAGCTGTTCATTCAGTGAGTCTGCCCTGAGCATTGGCTACTTTGTAGCTACTACTACAGGGACACTGACTCTGCGGCAAGGAAACTGGCAGACGATGTCCTTGGCTTCTTTGGCGCTTAAATGGTATCCATGAAGGCTTTCAATAAACGAGTGAACAAACAAATATGTAACTGTAGATTGATAGGTGCCATACTCTTTACAATAGCTAAGTCATGGAAGCAATCTAAATGTCCATTGATGAGGAGTGGATAAAGAAGATGTGGAACGTATATACAATGGAATATTGGTGGTGGTGGTGGTGGTGGTAGTGGTGGTGTAGTCGCTAAGTTGTGTCCGACTCTTGTGACCGCATTGACTGTAGCCAGCCAGGCTCCTCTGTCTATGGGATTCTGTAGGCAAGACTACTGGAGTGGGTTGCCCTTTCCTTCTCCAGGGGATCTTCCTGACCCAGGGGTCAAACCCGGGTCTTCTGCATTGCAGGCAGATTCTTTACCAACTGAACTATGAGGGAAGCCCCACGAGGGAATATTACTCAGCCATAAAAAATTCACTATTCCTTGAGTACTCATCTCATCCCTATATTCTTCTGAATTGCTAGGATTACAACCAGGAATAAAATAGTCATAACCCCTGCCTTCACAGATCTTATATTCTCCTGATGATGAGAGACAGACTATGAATGTGGACGTTTAGATAATGAAACATGCTTTGAATAAAAATGAAGGAAAGGAAGAGAATAACAGGGAAGTGAAATCTTACTTTATAGATAATGGTCAGATTTTGCTGATCGGCAGAGACTTGAAGAAAGAGAAGCGGTAAAGCATGTGGACATCTGGGTAGAGAGAGTTCAGGCAGAGGACAGAGTGAGTGCAAGGGCCCTGAGCTTGGGCTGTGTGAAGAGCAGCAAGGAGGCTGCTGTGGTCAGAGTGGACGTAGTGCTGGCTCTTTTTTTTGAATGTTTATTAATTTGGCTGTGCCAAGTCTTAATTGAGGCATGCGGGACCTTTAGCTGCAGCCTGTGGGGTCTTTAGTCGCGGCATGTGAGATCTAGTTCCCTGACCAGGGGTGCAACACGAGCCCCCTGCATTGGGAGCGTGAAGTCTTAGCCACTGGACCACCAGGGATGTCCCTTAGTGTTTATTCTTCATCACTGGCATTTCAGAAAATGTAACAGAAAATCAGGTTGATTCTTTCCTCGACTTGCTCTGTTTGTTTTTGCTTTTGTTCTTGTTAACTAAAAGTATGTGAGAAAAGAGTGTTTTGGTTCTACTAAGCCTGTACTAACTGGCTGTGGAGACAATTCCAGGGTGTGTGTGTGTGTGTGCATGCTCAGTCGCGTCCGACTCTGTGATCCCATGGACTGTGGTCCGCCAAGCTCGTCAATCCATGGAATTTTCCCGGGAAGAATACTGGAGCGGGTTGCCATTTCCTCCTCCAGGGAATCTTCCTGACCCAGGAATTAAACTCGGGTCTAGTGTCTCCAGCATTGGCAGGTGGACTCTTTACCACTTCTGCCACCTGGGAAGCCCAGTTATGTATATATATCTACATATATACATGTTTGATGAAATTAGGAGGGCAGTCGAGACATGCATTTTTATGTTTAAATGTGAGTGTAAGAGTCATCTACCTGATTTTAAAAAAACCTTTGTAGCCCATGATGCAGTCTGCTCTAAGCAGTCACAGCTGCAGGTGCTATCGTTTTCAGCCTCCAAATAGGCAGCAGTTGGGTAAGGGCCAGAGTAGTTAGGAATTTGAATAAGAGGTCTGATTCTTCGCAGGATTCCCCACACCTGTGTTAAACTACAGCAGGTGTGATCGCATTGGTGCAAACAGTTTTATAAGCAAAACCCAGGGGAGGGGCGGCCACTTGTTGATGCCAGTCTTCTTTCACACACAGTGGGTCTTCCCCTGACCTCCCTGTAGCCAGCTTCTGGGTACTCTGCATCCCGAGACACGTTGGAAACTTTTTTTCGGTTACAAAGCAAACCGTTTTGCTTTGTAAAGTGTTTCCACGTGTCAGTTTCTAAGAGGCAACCTGTGTTGGGTGGAGAGCAGAGTGAGGGCGGGTGAGCCCAGCCAGGCCATCCCATCAGAGGATGCCAGAACGCTGGAGGTGCCAGAAGCGCAAACGCATAAAACGGTAACTGCATTAGACTCTGGAATGCACCACGTAGCCTCACTCGGTCCTGAGAACAAAGTTTGCAAATATAAGAGCAGTGTTTGGACTCATTCTTTGGCCACAGCCATCTTATTTGAATGCCTCGGTTTCTCCACTGGTAAAATTTAAAAATGTACAGACCTTCACATGATGTGAAGATGCATTAATTAATCAGTTCCTTCTTGGAAAATAAAGTCACGGTGAGCTGTGATAGTCACCCTTGGTTGGAGTCCCTTCTCTGTGAAGACCAGCTGGGTAAGTGTGTCCCAGTAAAGTTTTCTCATTGACAAGTGTTTTCAGAGCATTATAAGATTTTCATGGATCACATCCTGCATCTGCTTGGTTATTTCCAAGGGTTGAACATATGGCATTTAAAGAAATTTTGTGGTAATGGCAGAAGATTTCAAAACTAGTCTCTGGAATTAGATCTCTGGTTGGATGTTTTAGTAAACATAGTCTATTCCACACTGCCATAGGATTTTTAGTCTTTGGCTTGTATGAAACAATTAGTTGTTCTCCTTTCTGTTGTATCTGTGGATTTGAAGAAAGCTGCTTGACGGATGCACAGCAAAAGGATGCATTTTGTATAGTTAGCATACTGAGGGGGACAGTAGAGCCATCGCTGGTGGGCTCACCCACAGAAATAAAGCTCAGCACGTGTTTTATAGACTCTGATCCTCTGGGCACCACGCTAGGTGCTGGTGCATCAGAGTTGAGGGGCATGGTCTTCCACTTCCTTGGAGGAACTCAAAGTGTAGCAGGGAGGCAGGTAAGCTGATAATTACGAGACTGTGTAACAAGTGCTTTGTTGTCATTTAGTTACTGAGTCATATTCAACTGTCATCAACCCCATGGACTGTAGCCTGCCAGGCTCCTCTGTCCATGGGCTTTCCTGGGCAAGAAAACAGGAGTGGGTTGCCCTTTTCTCCTCCAGGGGGAGGAGGTTCCTTTGGCTGAAGCATAGGATTGAGTGAAGTTGGAGAAGTAGGAAAGGGTCTAGGATGATGCCAGAGGTTGAACTTGATCCCCAATGTGATGAGAGAGTCATTGAACAAGCTGCAGCTGTAGGCAGGACTGCAAGACCAGTGAGAGGGCTGTTGCATTGAGCCTGGCAGGGAATCATTAGGAGCTGAATTAAGACAATGATGGTGGGAATGAAGACAAGAAGATGGAGACAAGAAATATGTAAGACGGAGAATAGACAGGGCTTGCTGAGACTTTGGTTGTAGGGGTGACTAGGAAGGGGATTCTTGGCTTTCTAAACCTGAGTGGCTTTGTAAATGGTGGTGCCATTCGGGCAGTAAAGGAGACAGCTGGAACTGGTGGAGGGACAGGGTGAATTCAGATTTAAAGATGTTGAATTTCAGGCACCTCCAGGGTATCCAGGTGGAGACAGACAACAACATGTAAAGAGGTACCCTGTATCAGCAGGAAGAGGAGGTGTAGAAATATTCAGGAAACATATGTAATAGTTGAAAGGTTTAGATGAAATTCCCTAAGCAACATTTATGAGCAGCATAGTGGTAAAGAATCCGCCTGCCAATGCAGGAGATGGAAGAGACGTGGGTTCGATCCTTGGGTTGGAAAGACCCTATGGAGGAGGAAATGGCAACCCACTCCAGTATTCTTGCCTGGAAAATTCCCTGGACAGAAGAGCCTGGCGGGCTACAGTCCACGGCGTTGCAAAGAGTTGGACGAGATGAGCACACACTAGAGGAAGAGGTCTCAAATGGAAGTCTGAGTTATTCTTACCATTGAAGGGAGGGTTGGAGGAGGAAGCAGCCTTTAGGGCCCTGAAACCAGAGGCAGAGGGAGAAGAGAGGAGGGTGATACCACAGAAGCCAAGTAAAGTCAAAATGTCGAAAGAAGACTGATAGAGCCAAATGCTGCCACGAGGCCAAGGAAGGTGAGGACTAGAAGGTTCCCTGGGGTCTCGGCAGTGGTGGTCCCAGCACACTTACTACTGGTGAGCTGGAATGGCAGCAAATTGGAGAGCAAGGGAGATTAGGAAGGGTCTTCAGAAAGTGTGTGCATGTTTAAGAAACTTGGCTATCAGGAAGACAGGGTGGTTCCTGGTTTCATCAGGTGTTGCTGAGTCCGCGGACAGCCCAGCTGACCACGTGTGGCAGGGCATTCTCCATCAGTCGTCAATTCAGCAGGCTCCTGGCAGCGTGGTTTTAGAGGATAAGCGTCAAAAGTTTTAGATTCAAAGTCAATCTCAGGCCCCTGCCTGCCACTTTCTAATACCTCCTGCTCCTAAGTAGAGAAAGTTTCACTCTTCACTAGAGATGTTCTGGCCTTGATGCTTTGAATAGACAGGTACGGCCCAGCTCCACAGAGGACTCGCTCCTTATCGTGTGACAAGGAGCATCTGGCGTCCTACCTGAACGGCCACCTGGTGATTTGTAAGAGGGCGCTCGATTGCATCCAGGCAATTCTCCCAGTGCTGGGACCTGGGGTGAATCCCTTCCAGCTTAGGCTTGGGTTTTCCATCCATTACGAGTTTATTTGACTGGATGATGTCTAAGACCCACTCCTCCAGGTCCAGCGGACTTGGATTCTGCCTTCAGCGTTTGGCTTTTGTTTTCCCTTCCATGTACTTCCCACGCTTTGCATGATTCCTAGAGTTTTCGGCCTACAACACACAGTTAAGAATGAGCCTTATCTGCAGCTGACATGGTTGGAGACTGTGGCCAGGAAATGAGAAATCGAACACCAAGAAAATCGAGACTGTTCTCTTCCATCTTACATCCCTCTTGGCTTTTTGCCTCTTTGTACCGCCAGCTTAACTCTTCCTCTTGGCCAAAATGGGAGTTTGTTCAAACATATACCTGGGAGCCTGGAAAATTATGGACAGCTCCAATGGAGATGCTTAAAGGTCTGAAGCCGCCAACATAAAATCGCCGTGCTTTGACCGCCCTGCCATTGGTTAGAATACTTTGGTTCACTCATTTACCCCAATAGCTGTCCATTCAGTGACTGTTTCCCGAGGGCCTCCTGTGTGCCGTGATGACTGGGCTCACCTGGGGTCCCAGGGTGCTGGCGCGAAGCGGCGAACACCGGGAACATGGGATCTGCCCTAGTGGAGATGATCGTCAAAAGAGTCCGGAAAGTGTGTGGGGAAAAGTCCCACAATAAAGGCACAACTGCAAACTGTGATAAGGGCTCTTAAAAGTAAAAGTAGCAATGAGGAATTTGAACAGTGGGTCCAGATTAGACCAGGACAGCAGGGGAAGGTGTCTCCGAAGAGGTGATGTTTTGATTAATGGCAGGACGAACAGGATTAGCCAAAGAGATCAGAGAAAGCACATGGGGAGTGGAGTGTCAGTATCTAGACTCTGAGGTGGGGAAGAGAGAGCAAGGGAGATGATGGGAGGCTCAGGCAGGGCCAGCTGTGCACGACCAGGCAAGTAGGGGATCGTGGAAGAAGAGAAGCATTCAGAGAAGGGTGGGGGTCAGTGCAGCACCCGCTGCTGAGATGCCACTTAATGAAAGACCGACCAGTATCCGCTGGCTCCGTGGAGACTACTGGTCACCTTAGCAGAAGTGTGGCCATAGGAGATAGACTGGACTACTGAAGGGGAGATGGCGGATGAGGTGTAGAGGCAGCCTCACTGAGATGCGAAGCTACAGTGGGGAAGTCGGGAGGAGAAGGTAGGAATGGGAATGGGAAGGAAATGTGGGATGAAAGAAAGGGTTTTGTACTGTCTCTTGTTTGCTTTTAGATGAGCGGTGTTCAGCAATTTAAAAAAGACCGGAAAGATCTCACAGAAAGAGAAAGGCTAAGATACAGAAGACTGAGGGCGTGGGGCCCCAGCAAGGGGGCAGAGATGGGGTCAGACGAGGCATCTCCTCCATCTAGCCAGAGACGTGGGATGGTGATTTAGGGAATTCAGTGGCAGAAAAATGAGGACCTTCTGCACTGATGCCACCTGGGAGGCACAGTCCTCCCTGCGCTGGCAGGAGGGGAAAAGGCAATCCCTGACAGCTGCAGAGAAAGGCAGAGATGGGAGCCCTGTTCCCCCCATGCTCCCCAGCTCCGATGGGTCAGCCTGGCTCCCTGCGCCTGCTGGCAGGGCTCCTGTCTGCTCACTGTCTGCCCCACCCACAGGGTCAGCGTTCTCAGAGGTATCGAATATATTAGGAAGCTGCTGCTGCTGCTGCTAAGTCGCTTCAGTCGTGCCCGACTCTGTGCGACCCCATAGACGGCAGCCCACCAGGCTGTTGTGATTTTGTTTCCTGGGGTTAAATGCCATATTGTACCACTTGATGTAATTTCCTTACAAATCCAGAGTATTCTGCCATGGGAGCAGTGCATTTGCTCTAGTGATTTTTCTTCCCTATTTTGCATCCAGTTAATTTCATGATGCTCCCCCCACTCTGTGTTCTGACTGTTTTTACACTTGAAGTTGCATATACCCTTTCGCCTGCTAATCTGAAAAGCACACAATTTTGTGTCTTTTCCGGTTGTTTTGTGTAACTACGTCTCACAGTTCAGTCTGCCTTCCACCCCACTTTTATAGAACATGTTTTGAAGCTGGACTCTTTGATGCGAGCCCACTTGTGAAAATATTCACATGCTTTGCCTTGTGTAGGTTTTGGCTTCTCCCTCCCCAGATTACCTGCTCCTGCCTCCCCGTAATTAGGAGCTTTGAAGCCACACTTACAGTAGGAACTGGAAAGTCCACTCGATCTTTCCTTTCCTTCCCTCTTCCCATGGCCTCGCTGCTTTCTTCTCGGGGCTTTGTCTTCGTTTAGCTTCCTCTCTGTGTCCTGTGCTTGCACTCTTCAGATCCCTGTCTCTCTGCTCCAAGCACCCAAGTCTTCACCTTCTTTCCAAGGACAAGAAGCAGGGGTAGCTTCTTGGAGATACATACGAGTCATCTCTTTTGCAGTTCATAAGTCCTTGATGGTGATGGACAGGGAGGCCTGGCATGCTGCGATTCATGGGGTCGCAAAGAGTTGGACACGACTGAGCGACTGAACTGAACTGAGTAGCTACAGAGATACTGAAGAATAAGGACGTGAGTAAACACGTGGTGAGAGTTTCCCTGATGGGTGCATTCTTTCTGCTCTAGTGAACCATTGTGGTCATCCTGCTCCAGAGAGCGTTGGTCCCGGTTTATAGACAGATGAACAAATCCCAGAAATGTTTGTGACTTCTTGAGACCTATTTTAGAGCCAGGACTGGAAACCGTCCATCCTGGCCCAAAGTTCAAGGGGGCAGGAGGTTAGCATTGTATCGTCTGGACACTTCATGAAAGAGAGGCCCCATCAAAGTCCTTGACTTTGTGAGGGTGGCTCCCTGGCCATCAGGAGTCTTTAGTCCTTGGGTCCAGGCAGGAACCTCCTTCACCACTAGGTGGCGATGTAGCAGCATCGCAAGTGATCCCCACGCACATGGAAACAAGCCTTCTAGGGCTAAGGCATTCAAACTTTTTATTTTTTCCTTTTTAAATAATTTCCTGACATAAAACTGACCATTTTAAAGTGACAATTCAGTGTCATTTAGTGTATTCACGATGGTGAGCAACCACTACCTCTATTGCTCTGCAGAACCTCTTAAGTGTTAAGCAGATTCTTAACTGGGGAATTCTCCCCCATTCTCCCTTCTGTATCCCTGGCAACAGTCAATCTGCATTCTGTCTTGATAGATTTGCCTATTCTGGATGTTTTTCTAAATAGAACCGTGCAGTATGTGGCCTTTGTGTCTGGCTTCGTTCTCTTAACGTGATGCTTTCAAGGCTTATCCGGGTAGCACGTGTCAGTTCTTTCTCCCTTGTTATGACTGAATAATATTCCACCGTATGGATATACAACAGTTTATCTCTTCATCCACTGATGGACATTTGGGCTCTTTCCACCTTTGGCCATTGTGAACAGCGCTTCTGTGAACGTGCACTTGAGTCCTTGTTTTCAGTTCTTTGAGATATATACCAAGAAGGGAATTGCAGAGTCATTTGGTGATTCTGTTTTTAACTTTTTGAGGAACTCCTTAACTTTTGCATAACAGCTGAGCCATTTTGCATGGTCATCAGCAGTGTATAAGATTTTATTAACTTTTTTGACCGTAATGCATGAGAATATTACATATTGTATATAGCAACCCATCGTTCAGAGATGTGTATGTATCATATATGTATATATGTGTATGTGTGTGTGTATATATAATAGAAGTTTTATGAAATTGTGCTCAGCTTATTACTACATGATGCACTCAGTGTTCTTCCTGTTCTATTTTAATAGAAAAACAGGCTGGTTTCAATCCACTAAATTAGTTCCACAACTCAAAGCAAAATGAAATCTTAAAAAATTAGCTGTTAAGATCAGAGTACTATTCCAAATGTAAAAAATAACTTATCTCCTTTCCATTTGGATAGTCAAAGAATTTAGGTCATCCATTAATTTATCAATGCACAAGCTTGGGGGAGAAGCTTATTTAACTTATGAAAATGACATTTTATATAGTATATTCTTGAACATGGACAGTTTAGATCATATTCAAAGATGAGTTATGTTCCATGTACTTGACAATGTGAGGATTGTAATTAGATGGTATTCTATAGTCAAGCAATCAATCTGAGTGTCGTACCTGTGGTTTCTAGGAGAAGTCCTGTGATCCATGTGATTTTCACTTATAAATAGTTCTTTATGTATCGCTTGAATATTTCATAGTAGAGGAAGATNGTTGTGATTTTGTTTCCTGGGGTTAAATGCCATATTGTACCACTTGATGTAATTTCCTTACAAATCCAGAGTATTCTGCCATGGGAGCAGTGCATTTGCTCTAGTGATTTTTCTTCCCTATTTTGCATCCAGTTAATTTCATGATGCTCCCCCCACTCTGTGTTCTGACTGTTTTTACACTTGAAGTTGCATATACCCTTTCGCCTGCTAATCTGAAAAGCACACAATTTTGTGTCTTTTCCGGTTGTTTTGTGTAACTACGTCTCACAGTTCAGTCTGCCTTCCACCCCACTTTTATAGAACATGTTTTGAAGCTGGACTCTTTGATGCGAGCCCACTTGTGAAAATATTCACATGCTTTGCCTTGTGTAGGTTTTGGCTTCTCCCTCCCCAGATTACCTGCTCCTGCCTCCCCGTAATTAGGAGCTTTGAAGCCACACTTACAGTAGGAACTGGAAAGTCCACTCGATCTTTCCTTTCCTTCCCTCTTCCCATGGCCTCGCTGCTTTCTTCTCGGGGCTTTGTCTTCGTTTAGCTTCCTCTCTGTGTCCTGTGCTTGCACTCTTCAGATCCCTGTCTCTCTGCTCCAAGCACCCAAGTCTTCACCTTCTTTCCAAGGACAAGAAGCAGGGGTAGCTTCTTGGAGATACATACGAGTCATCTCTTTTGCAGTTCATAAGTCCTTGATGGTGATGGACAGGGAGGCCTGGCATGCTGCGATTCATGGGGTCGCAAAGAGTTGGACACGACTGAGCGACTGAACTGAACTGAGTAGCTACAGAGATACTGAAGAATAAGGACGTGAGTAAACACGTGGTGAGAGTTTCCCTGATGGGTGCATTCTTTCTGCTCTAGTGAACCATTGTGGTCATCCTGCTCCAGAGAGCGTTGGTCCCGGTTTATAGACAGATGAACAAATCCCAGAAATGTTTGTGACTTCTTGAGACCTATTTTAGAGCCAGGACTGGAAACCGTCCATCCTGGCCCAAAGTTCAAGGGGGCAGGAGGTTAGCATTGTATCGTCTGGACACTTCATGAAAGAGAGGCCCCATCAAAGTCCTTGACTTTGTGAGGGTGGCTCCCTGGCCATCAGGAGTCTTTAGTCCTTGGGTCCAGGCAGGAACCTCCTTCACCACTAGGTGGCGATGTAGCAGCATCGCAAGTGATCCCCACGCACATGGAAACAAGCCTTCTAGGGCTAAGGCATTCAAACTTTTTATTTTTTCCTTTTTAAATAATTTCCTGACATAAAACTGACCATTTTAAAGTGACAATTCAGTGTCATTTAGTGTATTCACGATGGTGAGCAACCACTACCTCTATTGCTCTGCAGAACCTCTTAAGTGTTAAGCAGATTCTTAACTGGGGAATTCTCCCCCATTCTCCCTTCTGTATCCCTGGCAACAGTCAATCTGCATTCTGTCTTGATAGATTTGCCTATTCTGGATGTTTTTCTAAATAGAACCGTGCAGTATGTGGCCTTTGTGTCTGGCTTCGTTCTCTTAACGTGATGCTTTCAAGGCTTATCCGGGTAGCACGTGTCAGTTCTTTCTCCCTTGTTATGACTGAATAATATTCCACCGTATGGATATACAACAGTTTATCTCTTCATCCACTGATGGACATTTGGGCTCTTTCCACCTTTGGCCATTGTGAACAGCGCTTCTGTGAACGTGCACTTGAGTCCTTGTTTTCAGTTCTTTGAGATATATACCAAGAAGGGAATTGCAGAGTCATTTGGTGATTCTGTTTTTAACTTTTTGAGGAACTCCTTAACTTTTGCATAACAGCTGAGCCATTTTGCATGGTCATCAGCAGTGTATAAGATTTTATTAACTTTTTTGACCGTAATGCATGAGAATATTACATATTGTATATAGCAACCCATCGTTCAGAGATGTGTATGTATCATATATGTATATATGTGTATGTGTGTGTGTATATATAATAGAAGTTTTATGAAATTGTGCTCAGCTTATTACTACATGATGCACTCAGTGTTCTTCCTGTTCTATTTTAATAGAAAAACAGGCTGGTTTCAATCCACTAAATTAGTTCCACAACTCAAAGCAAAATGAAATCTTAAAAAATTAGCTGTTAAGATCAGAGTACTATTCCAAATGTAAAAAATAACTTATCTCCTTTCCATTTGGATAGTCAAAGAATTTAGGTCATCCATTAATTTATCAATGCACAAGCTTGGGGGAGAAGCTTATTTAACTTATGAAAATGACATTTTATATAGTATATTCTTGAACATGGACAGTTTAGATCATATTCAAAGATGAGTTATGTTCCATGTACTTGACAATGTGAGGATTGTAATTAGATGGTATTCTATAGTCAAGCAATCAATCTGAGTGTCGTACCTGTGGTTTCTAGGAGAAGTCCTGTGATCCATGTGATTTTCACTTATAAATAGTTCTTTATGTATCGCTTGAATATTTCATAGTAGAGGAAGATACTGCAGGGTGCAGTGGGGATGACAGGAAGAACAAGTGGTAGTAGAGGGAGAAACAAGTACGATCAAGAGAATTGGAAGAAAAGCATGAGAAGCTTATCTAATGTGCAGCAATACTTTATTACCGTCTTCAAGAATCACCTAAAACTGAGCTCTTCCGGAAGATCTGGTGTTTTGGGCAGTGGAAGCCAGTGGTTAGAGGAGATTCTGTTAAAAGGAATGAAGGACTGATACAAGCAGGTCCGTGGATATGACTGAGGGGGTTGATGGGCTGCTGCTGCTGTGGCTGAAATGGGAAAAAAAAAACCATATTACTTTTCACTAACTTCTAACTGAAATCTTCCGTTTTCCTCGATTACCAGTATAGGCTGTAAACCTAGTATTAGCAGTACCTTTGACTTCACTACCAATTGAAGTCAGAGATAGTTTCATCCCATTACAGTTACTTGAGGTCTATTTCAGTGTTGTTTATGTCCATTATTTAAAAATTATAACTATCAAGCTCATCTCTTGATTGTGTTCAGTAAGCTATTACAGAAATGGGTATATGCAATACCATAATTTAAATTTTTATTTTTAAAATAATTTGATAGCTATTTTGAAATAACTGATTCTCCCTTTCACACTGCTGGCGGGGATGTAAATTGGTGCAGCCACTGTGAAAACCTCCAGTATGGAGGTTCCTTAAAAAACTGAAAATAGAGCTACCATATAATCCAGCAATTCTACTCCTGGTGTATATTCATAAAAAAATGAAAACACTAATTCAAAAATAATTAGTTCCCTTATAAGCCCATGTCTTTGATCTCATGTAAACACATTCTGAGGAGGAGTCACTGGGCTTTGCCAAAGGGATTTGTGCCCCCCAAATAGTTCAGAACCCCCTAGAGCTGTCTTCCCAATAAGGGAGGCAGTACCACATGCAGCTCCCAAGCACGGGGGCTGCTGTGGCTGGTCCAAGCTGAGATGCACTATAAAATACATAACAGATTTCAAATATTTCATGCAAAAAGAGAAAATACTTCACAAGTACTTTTTATTGCACACTGAATGATAATATTTGGGTGTGTTGGGTTAAATAAAATATATTGAATCTCACCCGTGTATTTTTACTTATTATAAATGTAGGTACATGAAAATTTTAAATGGCTTATATGGACATCACCTGCCTTGTGTCAGATGTGAGCCCCAATCCTGGCTCGATTCACATAACCAGCTGTTACCTTCATCGTTGTTATTACTGTTACTCCAACATGTCTTAGCTGTCAGATCCCCATCCATTGGCATTTCCTCATCTCTAAGAGTAAATGGATCTTCCTGACCCAGGGATTGAACTGCATCTCCTGAGGCTCCTACATTTGCAGGCAGATTCTATACCATGAGCATCACCTGGGAAGCCTAGAGAGCCAAAAGGGAGAGTATTGCTACGTTCATTGCAGAGTCAGCCTTCTTCCTAATACATTTCTTATTATCAGAAATGTCCACCATCTTATCGCACCCATAAGCCCAATGGAAGCCCCACAATCTTTACCCTCCTTCTTTACTGTTCTGCTACTCAATATTGTAATGAACAAAAAATTTTAATTGTATACATGAGAATAACATACCAAGATGATGATACAAGAATTCATAGGCAAAGTGATATATATTTTTTAATTTAAAGAAAGAGAAAAGGAGAAAATCCAGGGGATATTCCCTTGGAAATTAAACAAGATGGAAATAAGTCTTGCAGTCGGGTGGAGTCCCAGGCAGACATTTGCCACTCATCCTGTATTTATCCAGAGAGGCTGAAGTGGCATTTGGAGAAGACCCAGGCAAACCACCAGCAGATTCCTGGAGTTTGGAAATGGCCACTTAAATAGCAGGACAACCCTGGTGTGTCCCTAAAGTAAAAAACCCGGCAGGCTTTGTTCAGTAACTGGGAGGGTGACAGTGTTTAACAGGAAACGGGTGAGGAGGGACCTCCCACCCTTTTGTTGGTCTGATCCATAAACTGATGGAGCTCTGAGCATCTTAACACTGGTGCCCTGGGAACACAAAGCCCTTTCATCTACAGAACCTCCTCTGAGATCATGAAACAACTTTGTGTAGACAGCAGATGCTCGCGTATCACGTGTATCTTATGGATGGGAGGGGACTAGCTCAGACGCACAAGTGGCTCACAGTGGTGGTAAACGGGGAGAGGGGCCGACCGTGGGTTTAGGTTTCTCCGTAGCTAACACTGTAGGGGTCAGATTCACGACCTCCCACCTCTTGTTTCCCTGGGCTTCTCAAGAGTGACCTCACCCTCCCTGACAGTCTGCAAAGATCATTATTCTCCCTTCTGGCTCCTGAGCATCTGTATCTGCTCTCCCCACCAGCCTGTGAGTTAAGCTGCTCCCTTCCATCATTCAGTTTCTAACAGCCCCACCCTCCTACACAAAGCGCTGCCTGTCTGGTCGGAGCAGGGTGGCGATTTCCCCACCCTTTCTAAAAACATGCCTTGCGAGACTCTCTCCATCCTCCAAAATACACTCAACCCTTCACAGTTACGTTTCCTACCACGTTTGAACTGAGCCTGTGCGAGGAGCATCCATCTAATGTTGGTGTTTTCTCTCATTCACCGCTGTTGGGCCCAGACCCCAGTGTACTATAGGCAGGAATAGGAGGGTCTGAACGACACGGCCCCAGGAACAGATGATCATTTTGAAGGTTTAGTCAGTGATGCTCAGTGAGGCAGAGTCTTGTTTTTTAAGTTCTATTTCCAAATGAAGGGATATTCTGTATATCTTTTAATTGCTTCATTCAACTCTTCTTAATCTCAGTGGTGATAACCCGGCTTTGTGTTAAGTGCCAAGTCACTTTAGTTGTGTCCCACTCTTTAGGACCCTAGCCTGCCAGGCTCCTCTGTCCATGGAATTTCCCAGGCAAGAGTACTGGGGTGAGTTGCCATTTCCTCCTCCAGAAGATCTTCCTGACCCAGGGATTGAACCCACGTCCCTTATGTCTCCTGCACTGGCAGGCAGATTCTTTACCACTAGTCAGCTGTAGTTTATCCCTGGTTTCCAGGATATGTCCAGTTGTATAGTTTTATCCATTTTCCTCTAACCTGATTAAATCACTTTGATATTCTCTCATTCAGTTCACAATAGACAACACTATCATTTTCCTATCGATTTATTTAATTCCCAATTATTTTTTGGTCCTGTGTCAGCTTCTCCTACTCTGAAGCCAGTGTGTGCTCTATACTGGATATTTTTGATGCTAGTTTATCAAAACATAGTTGAGAAGGTGAATCAGTTGCCAAAAACTCAAAGAATAAATGCCAGAAATTTACATGAAATAATTTATTGCCCAGTGTCCTGCTATCATCATGATGTGGCTCCTCCCCATAGGATGGAGAAGCCTGCTCGGGAGGTGAGGCAGTTGGGGATAAGAACCAGCATCCTCCATTCAGTAGAGACGTGTCCAAGGTCATAGTATCAAGGTCAAAATTAGGAGCACAATAAAGAATTTCCTGATTTCCAATCATTTAGCTATTGTTGGTAGGTAACTGTAAGTATGGGACTCTACCTAGAAGAAGGAACAAAATTTCAGCATATATAAAATGTTAAGTAGTGCGGATATAAAAAATAATCAAAACTTCTGACTTTTTTCCAATTTCATTGACTTTGTATCGATTTCAGTGACTGTATACAATAAATGGTGCCTTTGAGGAAGTTGATCTGACCCTTATGACTTAAACTCTCATGAAATTGGGAATATGAGTGGGAATATTAGTTCTAGCTCTAAAAAGTACTCAATTTGTATCACTAAATAATGGAAGAAATAGCTTACCATACTCAAAACTTTTAAAGTAACTATGAGAAGGCTCCTTTTTGGTTTGTTAAATTATTATGCTTATGGGGAAGAACCAACATTTTCTTAGTTCTCATTTAGATGGCAAATAGTGTTTGGGGAAGAGTGATGATTAATATAAATAAAACTTTTTTTTTACTTTAAATATTATTGTGAATTTTTGGTAAATAATGATGTGCTAAGCAAATGTCATTTTTCACTTCTTCAGAGAAGATTTAAATATTTTATAGCAGGTGCCATTTTTTACTTAACAAAGGGCTTAATATTTTATGACCCTACATTGTTAGCTGTTGAAGCTAGTTATATTGGAGCTGTTTGCATCTCAGTGTAAATGGTTGCTGGTGGTATATGAAAATAGAGTAGGCAAGTTATCAGTGCCTTTGTGATAAAGGTCAGAGGAGGTAACCTTTCCACGTTTTCTCTTTACATGCACATCTGTCTGAACAATATTAAATACAAGTGCCTTATATTTACTCTGCAGAAATTGAGGTCAAATCTTTATACTTGCAAAATATATATGAACCACAACATCTTCAAACATGCAGGCCCTACCATGAGAGGTTAACAGGAGGAGTAAATTAGATAAATATTGAGCTGACACTAAGCTAACCAGAACCTCTGCTCAGTTTTACCCTGGGCACTGGAAGTTAGCAGCACTAAAACACTAAATAATACTTTTTTGTATGTGCACATTTAAGCTTTCTTTATCTTTGCAAAAATTCAGCCTTTCCTTGGTAGCCAGCAGAGGTGGGTGGCTAGAGGGCTGGACCCTCTGTGATGAGCAGGGTCCCTCTCTGCCCCTTTCTCTAACCTGGCTCTGGAGTGAAGAGAGCGTTTTGTGCTGGGTGTTCTGGGTTCATTGCCAGCTGTAGATGGTTGCTTAACAGTTGTCATCTTCCTGTGCCTTCACTTAATTCTCATAAAGAACTCATGTGATAAGGGCTATTTTCCAGACAAGGAAACCCAGGCCACCAGATAGATATCCATGCCTTAGACCCACATCCAGTCCTTTGTTGCATCCCCTGGTTCCATGTGAAACCTCTTTGTGGGAGAGGTGAGTGAGGAAGAAAACTGGGTTCTGCTGCTGTTTTTTAATGAAAACAATTTTAGGAGACACGATTTTCCTTGTCTATGTCTGAATCTGTGTAGCAACAAGCTGCCTTAATGAAGTTCTGTCGCGTTCAAAAAAGATTTAAATGTCTTTCAATTCATTTCAAAGAATTGTTTGTACTGGAGAGTAATGGAGTAAATGTTTTCAAAACTTGTAGAATCTATTTTTGGGAAGATTTGTATATGGGGTTGATTTTTTTTTTTTTAAGGAATGATTATCACATTTCATGTTTATGAGATGAACGTTTCTGTGGCATCACTTCCTATTTCTTTCTCTAATTTCTTAGCATAGGATAGATCAGCCCAAATTATGCATAGACCAAAATAGCAGCTTGTGATTTATGTTGATCATTTGTTCTTTAGATTGTCTCTAAAAGGTCTCTTACTTCTGCTGCTTAAAGAAAAACAAAACCCTTTCTCCACAGTTGTCTCTATTGATCTCAGCTGCTGTCTTGCCAACTCAATCCAGGCGATGAATTTGACTTGGAATTGTTCTTATAAAGAAGCAACGTGTGGAATAGTAGGGATGTGATATATCTAATGCTGTTTTGGAATTTGAAACTCCAGATCAAAAATTGATAAAGGAATTTTTTCTTGCATTAAGTGATTTTCCTTTGTTTCCTCAGGACACTGGTAAGACATTTCTCCTCTGCCTCATACATTCTGTGCATGCATGTACACATCACTTTGTGACAATAAGTAACACGTGTGTAGCCACGTGCAGCCATCCACAGGGAAGGGGGCTGGATTCCAGTGCTAACCCAATCAACTCAATCAGATGCTTTCAAATCATTAGGTAATGGCTCTCCACATTGGCAAGCATCCAGATGGTTTGCCTGGCTTTGTTTTTGCCTTTTTTATTTTTTTGAGCACCACACATTTCAGTCTCAAAATTCTCAGAAAAGGGAAAATTAAATATGAATTAGAACAGAAACCAATTGCACTTCTTGCTTATAATCAGAATCCAGGCAGGATGTGAAATGCTATGGGTTGTAAAATATAATCCATGAACCCTTTACCACCTTCATCTCAATGCCACCCAGCAATCTGGGGCCTAAGGTGACCACTTGACCTCTGCCTTCTTGATATATACTGTATTCTTAGTTCCTGCTGTACCACTCTAGGCTACCTTCAGTCCCTGAGGAATCTGGATCACAAAAAAGCACCCTTCTGGTGGACTGGGGCTTCCCCAATAGGTCAGCAGTAATGAATCCTCCTGCAACACAGGAGACAGAGGAGATGTGGGTTCTGAGCAACTAGGCACTCACCTGTAGGTTGAGTAAAGGGTAGATGCAGCCCCACCCCAGGCTGGACACAGCCCATTACCACCCCTTTACCAGCTTGGAGAGTGGAGTTCAGACTAGATTTCCACCCTCCCTTGCCCCACCCCTACCACAAGTCAAGCATCCCTTAGACAGAGTACAACCTGTGAAAGGAATCAGATCAAGGTGAAAAATGATGGCATTCTTCTCTAGATTGCTTTTGGGTTGGGCTTCAGCCCCCAAGGAACAACTTCCTCTGGCCTAAAGCTGGACAGGAAGGCAGTGAGGATTCCTGGAGAGCCAGGGGGCCAGCTGCACTCCTTTTAGTGATAACGAAGGTCTTGGCATCTCTTTCTGAACTTTCGCTGAAGAAGCTGGTAAGCATGATTCTGGTCTTGCTTGTGATTGAAGTAAATACATATAATTTAGAATAAATGACTCAGGCTCTAAAATTTGCCAGGCCTCAATTTTATCAGCTGTATGATTTTCACCTTTGACCTTATGCCTCTTTAAACCTCCATTTGCTCATCTGTAAAATGGGGCTATTAATAGCACTTAATTGTGTTTGGGTGAAGATTAAATATGATCAAGTAGGGACTTTCAGCCCAATATTGTGTGCATGCGTACTAAATCACTTCACTTATGTCTGACTCTTTGCAACCTCATGGACTGTAGCCCACCAGGCTTCTCTGTCCCTGGGATTCTTCAGGCAAGAATACTGGAGTGGGTTGCCATGCCCTTCTCCAGGTGACCTTGCTGACCCAGGGATCGAAACTGCGCTCTAATACTTTTCAATAAATGCAGATGGTGTCATTAATAGTTATCACAGTCTCAGGTCACTTTCTGACTCCCTCCTCTCTCTCTGATACTACTTCCCTAAGGCCTCCCAATTTTCCTGTATTGCTGCTGCTTTTCTCTTGGCCCTCAACACATCGCTGCCTAATTCCTAAAGATTCATGTTCTCCTAAGATTCTTAAAGAAGAGTTCCTCTTTTTACAGATACAAGAGCTGAAATAGCTTTAGTACATCTTAAATGATGACTGATGTCTCATAAGAAGTCAGAGGTGCCTTCAGATTTTGTATTTTAAGTACCTCTGTCCAGGTGCCCATTCTGACTACATTTTTAAAGTAAGTACTCCACCCTCACCTACCTAGAGAGAGGAAACAAAAGGATAAATGTCTTATCCAGGCTTGCAGCAGGTGTCATTCTATTTGATTTTCAGGCCTTTCAACAAAACAAAAGGCCTTTTCTGTTCTTTCACAATATATGCTCTCTTTAAAGGTACTTGAATGAGAAAAAAAGCCTACACCGGACCAGATTTCTGGTTCTAATGGACAATAACTGGGCTGTTAGTTGCTGATTCATTCTTCACAGGGAAAACTAGATGCCATTAGAAACATTTTTTTTTCTAAATAGCATTTAAAATTTTATGATAGCTTCCTCTTGAAATTCTGTATATGAGTGGCATTCTCAACAAATTAATATGTTTAATATGATAGTCACATGTATTTTTAACTCCTAAAAAATATGTTTATAGTAGGATTGAAAACTTCTAAAAGCCAGTTAAGATCTCTTTAAAAGTCAGAGAAAATCTGACTTGAGTAACAGTATATAATAGCATGTTTGGTTATTGTAGCTGTTTTAAATGTCTCCAACTTGCAGTCCCCAAATAGTTACCACTGGTGTTCAGAAGTGATAGACCTTAAATGGTATAAAAAAGTGTATTTAACCTAAATTTAAAAGTTCGATTCTAGAGTCCCTAAGAGTTTATAATATCAAGGTAACAAAATTTAATTGTTTACTCTATGCAAGGCACTATGCTAAACACTGTCATAATGTCATTTAATTCTTCCAGCAAGTCAGTGAGATCAGTACCACTATAATCCCCACTTTACAGATGAGGAAATTAAGGTTTAGTGAGGTTTATAGCTTGCCCTAGATCTTATAGCTAGAAAGTTCTGAAGAGTTTTGAGAGGCTTTGTGCTCATTAACTCCAAGACACCCTGAAGCTTTCCTGTTCATTATTGCCATCCACAGTGGGGGAGGCACCAGAAAGGGGGGCATGGATATTAGTTTTTGTTCTCAAATGTAACAACCAATTAGGTAAGTCCTTTGGGTCCTGTTTCACCTAGAATCCATATATTTAAAGTACAGGTGATAAAAGGAAATTAGCTCATTAATTCTGGTAAGCATATAAATGAAAACTAAGTCAGTCTGAGGACACTTTAAGAGAAGATAGTACTGATGAATGGTTGGAATTCTTGGTGGGGTGCTTATCTTTTGTGTAAGGAGTTTGAAAAGAGAGCTCATTGTATTGGTAGTGTCTTGGGGCATTTCAGGACACAGTCCTTAAAGGTTCTTCTTCCTGTTAAAATTTTAAAAATTCTCAGTCTTAGAGAAAGTATACTCTCTCCCTGCCATTTGCCAAATGAACAGTTAATCTGGGTTGACTTTGAGTGGGGAAGGGGCGCTCAGATTTTTTTGTGAAATAATTATTAGCATAGTTTATCAATCCCATTGCAAAATGTTGATCATAAATGAACTGGGGATGGGGGTAGGATACGTGGTTTATAAGATTGTTTAAGCAAATCCCACCTGCTCAAATGTCGCCTGTCAAGATTAAAGTATTGACTCCAATCCCCTAGCCAAGCTAAATAACANCCCTGTCTCTTATACACATCTGAGCTGGGACGTTCTTCCCACGGCTGAGTCGGGGGCGGGGCGGGGGCGGAGGAGGGGGGACCCTCCCCGCGCATCCCTCCTGGCTCATCCCTCCTGGCTCATCTCTCCTCGTGCATCCCCAGCCCTGCGCGCTGGGGTGCCGTGGGGCAGCCCCCCCCAACGCTCACCCTGTGCAGGTGGGACTTCCTTGGCCCCGTACCTGCTGGGCCGAGCGTGTGGGCGACCGGCGTCCGGCGTCGCTGGCACTGGCAGACACCTCCCAGGGCTAGAGATCCGCACCCAGCGAATAAGCAGCCAGTCCTGGACCGGGAGGAGGAGCGGCCGAGCATCCCTCTCCCGCTCCGCAGCGTCCTTCTCTTGAGGACTCGCCAGAGGTGGACCCGCAGAGCCAGCCTCCCGGCCGCTGACCCCGCTTACATCACGACCCTGTGACCAGCGCATCCCTCCCACGCCGGGTACCTGCTCCGCGAGGCTCACGGTCCAGCCCCGGGAGCAGGCTCTTTGTATGCCGCCGACATGGCCAGCCAGCAGGATTCCGGCTTCTTCGAGATCAGTATCAAATATTTACTGAAATCCTGGAGTAATAGTGAGTAACAGAAAATAAGCTTGTTTGTTTGTTTGCTGGATGTTGCGTAAGATCTGAGCAATAAAAGCCTCAACTGAAAAGCATAGGCTTGTGAGCCCAGGAAGTTTTTTCTTTCCTTTTTTTTTTTTTTTTTTTGGCTTTCATCTGCTATGAAAATCAAAATGTCAGAGACTGAATGAACTAGCCTTCCTGAAGTGCAGAGGCTGTGGTGGAATTACGGTAGATGTGGTTTGATTAAATTTTCAAGTCTGAGAGGGCCCTTCAGACGCTTGGTGGAGGGCAGGACTGGGTATTCCAGGCTGCATTTCCTGCTTGGTGTGTGTTTAATGTGCTCAGGTTTTATCGGAATGATTTCGTGAGGTGTCAAAGGGGTGTGGCAGGCTTCAGAGTACTTCATAATCGCTTTATTAGGGTATTGTCTAAAGAGATAAAAACTACTTAATTGTCCAAAACCTGGCTCATCTTTTTTGAATACAGAGGCACTTGCAGATTTATTTGGTCTCTTCCTTGTCCATGTGGTTGGTGTTCAGAATTATAATAGTATATACTAGTAATATAATAGTACTTAATAATTGAATTTAAAAAAATCCCAATGTTTGTCGTAGTCCAAATAATGTGCTTTTCTGAAACATAAACAAGTGAGTTGCTGACCATAAAATCGATTATTTATTAGGATATCAGAATGTTATGGCTTCTGAAGTTAGGGTTCTGACCTACTTAAAGCTTTTAACAGGAAGATCTTTCAAAAACACAACCTCTAAGGCATCATGGATCTGGAATCAAATTAAAATGAGGCCTTCAGGTGATCAGTGATGCCTTGCATTTTCTGAACAGTTTGAAAACAAAGTCTTCTCTATTTCACTGATCAGCCTTTGTACTTGCTTTGGATTAAAAGACTGGCTGGTATTACAGGTCCTGAATTGTTTGAAATTAAAAAAAAAATTTTTTTTTCCAAGAAAAATTTTATGTTGTATTCCATGCATACTGATTAACCTACCTGCAAGTCCAAGAGCTGGTGATTAATTATCTCCTACACAAATGATCTGTGGACAAGATTGCTCCTATGTAAACAAAACCGGGGCAGGAGAGCCTGTGACTTAATTTTGCTTTGAAAAAAGAGAAAGAGTACCTTCGGCAGGAAAGTGTTCAGGGATATGCATCTCTAAATGCTATCCATAGAAACCATCTTTTCCAGGTCATTTTGCACCTCTGTATACACCAAGGGGCTTGTCTGAAGCTGTTTTTCTACAAGTGGGAAGCCATTTGGGAGTAATACTGTCACCCCAACAACATTCCTTTGTTACAACCATAATTCATTTATCTTGGATTCATTATTTGTGTTAATACTTCACACATAAGGATGAATCTTCCTTTGTCTATTCCCCACTTTGATTAGTGACAAGAATTGTACATACAAGGTTCTTTATGCAGTTTTCCAATATTTGGAAAGACTTACTGCGAGTCTGAAATCCGTGTGTGATACTGAATCATTATTTTTAGCGCGTTAAGGCCAGATTATTTTCTTCTGTCAATTTCTGTTATTGCCTCATTAGATAGAAAATTATGTTGGGACAACCCTGAGGCCAGTGGGATTTCTTTTAAAACCTTTCTCCACTTGTCTATTTTCAGATTATTCTAGACAAAGCTTATATTCTCCGCCCTCTTCCTAAACTCTCCGTTCCCCAACCCTGCGCTCACATCAGGAGATGGTTCAGAATGACTGTTCATTTCTACTTTGAGAGTGTCTGGGACACAGTTTTGAATTCTTTCATTCATTCAGCAAGTGTTTACTCCAGACCTACTACATGCCAGGCTGTGGAGCTACAGAGGTGAATAAGACACAGCATTTGCCCTCAGTCTTAATTTCTTTATTACACAAGAGTGAACTTGGTAATTTCTCTAGTGCCTTTGCAGGGAGGTCAGAATGTTTGTCAGTCCTTTCTTAAAAGAGGAAGAGGAAATACACCTTAGGCTGAGTCTTCTTTAAGCTTGGTGCAACATTGTAGCTCTCAGTTTTACATGTTTTCAGGGGCCAAAAAAAGAAAAGAGAGAAAGGAATTTGTCTGTGTGGAAGACAAAGTAAAAAATAGAAGCTTTAGGGAGCTCAGCCTGCTCAGCGCCCCAAAGCTGAGAAGATGCACTTTGGGGTGGGCGGCTCATTGGCCCAGCATCACAGGTTTGAGAGGTGAGGATACCCCACCCCCAGAATGGAGAATCAGGCCTCTAATTATGCAGTGGGGTTTATTTATGAAAGTGTGACAATTAAAAACCAATAAAACTCTGTAACTACATCTGACTGCTTCGCAAGGTGGTCATAAAAGGAAAGATGCTTCCTTGAGCATTTACCAGGTTAAGAGTTACATCTTTATTTTTTTTTAATGGCACATTGTGATTTTGTATATACTTGTCTCCTCTGAAGAGTGAACAAGTCAATTACATCAGTCATTGCCTGGTGAGGTGTCTTAGCTTTTCTTTAACTGTTCATTTTGACACTCCCTTCTTCACAGGCTTGCCCTCTCTGTCAGCCTGCACTTTCATTTTAATGGAGTTGGAAATTCAAAATGGCCTTGATGTTTGGAAATAAAATGTCTTTTGCAGACTTCACTACTTTTCTTATCTGCCTGGACACCTGTCCCTGTTTGCTCCTTTCCCACTCTTATCCAGGCCTTCCCCAGCTGGTCAGTGATTCTCACAGGTGCGCCCCCATGATGTCCACGGCCGTGGCCACCATGGGCCCTCCTGGTTTAACCTGGAGTGTCGCAGTGGTCTCCACGTAGTCCACCTGACATAGAACAGCCTGGAGGGGCTTCTGCCAGCTTTTCAAAGACTTCATCTCAGCCCTTCTTGCACCCGAGTGCCGGTGACCACCACACAGGACCCTCTTTGAGTTCCTTGTTTATATTCTCCCGCTCCAGCTATAGTTAATTTGCTGCCCTCTGTGTGTTTTAGTAACTTGCTCTCCAGTCCATGCCTGTACACACATTTTCCCCCTAGCCTGGTATGCCCTCACCTGGAACAGACAAGCTGCAGAACCAGATAGACTTGGTCCACTTATCTAGCTCCTGCGTTTGTGATGCCTTGGACAATCAATTAACTACTCTCCACCTCAGTTTGCTCATCTGTAAGGTGGAGGCAACAACAATACCTCACAGTAAGTGAGGCATTAAGATGTCAAGTATTAATACTTAGCATAATATCCGGCACATTGTGAATCTCAATAAGTGTTAAAAGAATACGAATGTATTCCAATACTTCCCCCTCTTCTAAACCCACTGAAAATCAAACTTAGACCATTTTTCACCTTAGCACTGACAGCTTCAGTGGATTCTGTGAATAGTCAGTATTTACTAAAACCTCTTGCTTTGGGCCATTCGTTTTTCTAGATTTCCTTTTTAACTTTACCTCCCCTTTTCCACCTCAGCTACTATTGGAATATGCCTACCTTCTCTAAGTACATGCCTTCCAGCAGCGTGAGATATGGCCTGGGAATGTTCTCAGTGGCCGAAAGTCACCTTGGCCTTCCAGGTTTGCTACAGAAAAATGTTTAGGGCATGTAGTTCCCAGTTGTTTCATGGAAAGGGAGGGCTTGCCTTGTATGGAGGCTCAGAGCTGGTATGTAAGCTTGCCCACCTATCTGAAACTTCTAACCAGCATTCCTTTGTTTCACACCGCGCCCCCACCCCATAATATCCAGTGAACATAGAGCCCAGCGGATGAAGGGGCCTGCAGGTTTCTTTCAACATCTCCATCTTTGCAGGGCAGGGCAATCTGTATCCTTTCTGCAAAGCTGACAAACCTTGCAAACCCCATAGAGATAAGCCTCTGAATGTCTGTTAATGCTTTCAGGGAATGGGAATTTTATTGACAAATAAACTGCTCTAGGGAACTGAACAAGCCCTGAGCCCGTTTTGGAAGGGACCGCTGTACTTTTAAGAGAAGACAATGGCACCCCACTCCAGTACCCTTGCCCAGAAAATCCCATGGATGGAGGAGCCTGGTAGGCCGCAGTCCATGGGGTCTCGAAGAGTCAGACACAACTGAGCGACTTCACTTTCACTTTTCACTTTCATGCATTAGAGAAGGAAATGGCAACCCACTCCAGTGTTCTTGCCTGGAGAATCCTAGGGACGGGGGACCCTGGTGGGCTGCCATCTATGGGGTCGCACAGAGTCGGACACGACTGAAGCGACTTAGCAGCAGCAGGGAACTGAACAAGCCCGGGGCTCGTTTTGGAAGGGACTGCTGTACATTTAAAATGACTCGTCTTGTAGACAGACTTGCTTTAGTGGAAGAGCTGGGTGTGGCATTGCTCAGATATGAGTGAGGTCGTGGTGATAAGGACAGTGTTTCTCTCTGCTACAGAAATGCGGTTAGTATATGGTCAGCTCTGAGGAGGAAGAGACATGCAAGTGAGGATTGGAAACACGTCCCATTCACTGCAGAGCAGTATTTAGTGATCCCTGTAGATGTCACAGGATGCCACAAAGATGCTATGAGAAAGCCTTGGGCATCTCCAGGTGGTAGTTTAGTTTGGTAGAGTGGGTTTTTTGAGGGGCGGGGAGCCGGCCTTCTCATGGCAGTGGCTTCTCGAGTTGTGGAGCATGGGCTCTAGGGCACACAGTTTCCGTCATTTCGGCTCCTGGGCTCAGGCTCAGAAGCTGTGGTACATGGGCTTAGTTGCTCCACGGTATGTGGGGGTCTTCCTGGACCAGGGATCAAACTCGTGTCTCCTGCAATGGCAGGTGGATTCTTATCCACTATACCACCGGGAAAGCCCCTGCTGCCACTGCTGCTAAGTCACGTCAGTCATGTCCAACTCTGTGCGACCGCATAGACGGCACCAGACGTCGAAAGCTGAAGAGGTTAGCCAGGTTGCCTGAGTCCCGCAGAGCAGTACAGCTCAGTTGCAAGCACACCCACCTGGCTCTTCTAACAGTGGGGAGCACGCAGCACTGTGCCAGGCATCTAGAGGAGAGTTACCCCGGGTTCCTGTTCCCATTTCACATCAGCTAAAATAGTTGATGGTCCTGATGAGAAGTGGAACCTCAAATCAATACCCAATCTCTCCAAGGAGAAGGACTTGATGTATCCTGGGTTTATGATGAAAGCCAATTTGAGGTTTTCATTTTCTTTTAAGGGTTTATTTTTTAGGTTGAAATGCATGAAAAATCCTAGGATCTAGACTAGCAGTAGCTGCCACAGTGCCTGAGGGCCCACCTTGTGTCAGACGTTTTACTTGGTAATTTATATGTAGGGCAAACCACATCATTGTTTGTTCGAACTGAGACACTTGTGAGTGACAGTTAATAATTATGCTGGGATACTAGGCATGAACAGGGACTGCCCTGGGCAAAGGGGAGGGCATATGACCACTCTGTTTATTATCTTTACTCTTTCCAGTAACCCTGCAAGGTTACGTATTGTCTATATTTTACAGATGAAAATCAGAAAAATGAGCGTCGAAAAAGTGATTTGCTCAAAGCTAGGATGGTAGTAAAGTGCCATCAGCCCCTCCCCGAATCCAGTGATAATCTCATTTTTTAAAAATGACCCACAGAATGACCAAAGGATCAAGAACACTTTGGGCAATGTAGTGCTTTATAGGTGTTTTCATTCTTGTTGACTGAGTTTCCCAGTTCTTAGTCTCTTCCTTCCCTGTGTACCTTTGAAGAGCTCTCTCCGTCTCCCCACCCACCCCTCCTCTTTTTCTCTCTCAAGATGGAGAACATCATCTCCTTAGTACATAGCTGTTTGAAAGAATTAAGTATTAACAATTCTTCACTCTCATTATTAAATATAATACATAGGCAGCTCTGCACCCTATGGTCATTTCACACATATGCACTCACAAAAGATGCATGTAAAAGGGTACATTTCTTCTAGGAGAATAGTTTATGTTGATTTCTCCCATTTCTCAAAGTTATTAAATACATAATTAAATAACTCAAATACATAAGAATGTATTAATGGTCTTCTTTTAGAATTGTCCTTTGCTTGTTGAGGTGTCTCTGCTATGTTGTGGGTGGTTTTTTTTTTTAATCAGTAACAAACTCCTAATTGTCTTTATCAGAGAGAACAGGGAGACTATTTCCAAGGATGGTGGAGATGTGTCTGTAACTCGGGTGTCTCAGCTTACCTGATAGCTCTGATCTCTGCCACCGTAAACGAGCCCTGCTGCCCACAAGACTGTCCACCCAAAATGATTCAGTTTTAGCTTCTTTGCCTACTTTTGCACACTGCTTGGAGAAGTTGTCAGCAAGAACTGAAATAGTCCAAAAGGCAAACGGTAGTAGGCAAGAAGGAGAGATGACCTGGATATTTTTACAATCTGGGAACCACCCAGGATATTTGAGAAAGTTGCCAGTATTCAGATGTTTCAACTGATACAACATGCAAATATGCCCTTTATTTATAAGACATCTGTTTCAAAACAGTGTAATACCCATGACTCACTAGTTCACTTTTGGGTACAGTTCAAGGAATTGAATAGATTCCATGAGTCCTGATCATCTTATTAGTTACATCTTTATTTTTGAGCCTGGTGGGATACTTCGAATGAGCTGGCTTCAGAAATAAGTTTGAGTTGATGAGAAATGACATTTTACTTGTATTGGAGTTACTCCATAGATTGACAGCCCTGAATATAACCTTTTGTGCAGGTTTTTTTTTTCATACTAAACCTTAAATTTATTTAGTGTCTTGTAGTCTGCTCAGCACCTGCAAACACTACATTACCTCATTTGATGAATTTGATGCATTGATTAGGAATAAATTAGCTTATTGAATGTTCCTAGTTTGGGATAATAAGGCTTAATTTTCCCAAAGTATATCTTCTCTGGCATGAGATACCCATATGGCAGCATGTAGGTATAGTTGGTGAGTTTTCAGATCAAATGAGCAGATAATGATCTTAGTCCATGGACTTGACCTTTGCATGGGACTTTTGAAATGCAGTATAGCTTGGCATTTATCACCTAAGGTTCACAGAGGTGAGTCCATCCAAAACACATCTATATGAAAAATTCCTGAATTTATTTGTACCCTAGCATCTCTTAGTTCCTTTTAGACAGTTAAACATTTCAAATATTCTACAATATGGTGCCTTTTGGGTATCACCCACTATTTGCAGATGACCCCAGGGCAGAAGGCTTAGCAGGCAGCCACTTCCTGGAGAGTGGCATTTATGGAAAAGATAGAACACAGCCTTATCTCCTTTTCTTTGTACTAATCTCTCTCATTTGATAGGTCCCATTCATCATGTTCACTTCAATATTGTTCCATTGTAGAACTGTTGGCTGTATGAATAAAAGAATGCTGTCTCTTTGAGCTGAAATGCATCTCCCAGTTTTGGAGGAGAAATGGAAATAGCCTTTTCCATTAGAACGTTTTAATTTACTCCTCAATGCTGCTTTATATTCACACTCAAAAACTTACTATCTTAGCATCAGCTTTTCTTGGTTATTACTCCAAAATGCTTTGCTTCTTGATACTGTCAGTGAAGCAAGGGAGACACTATCCATTACTTCTTTCTTCCTGAGCATCTTCTGTGCACTGGACACACTGCTTTGGGAGCGTCATCGCTCTTTCAGACCTGGATCCCACCATCAAAGGTCTCAAAGTTTCCCTTCTTTCCTTTTTAGATTCAGAATACAGGACTATTAATGCAAAAGTTCCCAGGACTAGGAGAGGATCCAGTGATATTTCAGAAAGATTGCGTGCCCTAGAGAATTTCATTTGGGAGGAGGTGTTTGAAAGATTCTGTTGACGTTAACTTTCTGGATGTATTTCACTGCGTCAGAGAATTATTGGAAGCCTGGTGTTTATAGGCAAAGTCCTGTGAGAACATTTTCCAATATTCCATTCTAGCAGGATGGCTGAAGGAGAGGAGGAAATGTAAATTATTTACTCTGGAACACTTAACCAGATGTCAGTATTTGGGAGAGCAAGGGTTTCAGACATTTTTTACCTTAGAAAAATGTGAAGAGGAGTTACGATGTTTATCAGACTAACTTAAAGCCATTATATTTCATTTGAGGTGGATCGCTCTTCAGAATATTGGGGGGCTTAAGAGAGAAGGGATGTGTGTGTGTGACGTATATTTCTATAAGTTGTTTAATGATCATATATCTTACCTATATTGTTACAAACACTTCTTACTTTTTTACAGAACACACAAGCACAAGCATTTCAGTGTTAGTCATCCAAAACTCCAGATGCTAAGCAGTGAAAGTTTATATTCTGCCAGCATATCAGACTCTGTAATGAGTCTGATTTTGGTTTAATTCCTTTCTACTGTTTTAGTCATTTGATGAAGCTACAGATGGAAATTTAAGCCAAAGCCGTAACATTTCAGCTAATACTTTTCATGCTGCTGTAAGAACTTGTTGTCATGTCAATTTAAGAGAGCTGAAATCTTTTTCAAGAAGGCATTCCAATCTACATTAAGTGCTTTTATCAACTCTAATTTGATATACAACTCTAACTGCCTCTGCTGTTCTCAGTTGCAAGGTGCACAGGAGTTTAGTAGTGAAGACAGCTTTGAAATTTCTAGGATTTCTCAGCTAGTGCTACAAGCACAGCATTACAGAATATACAATTAAATCTCTGTTCAATTGTTTTTGTCCTAAGTTTATGAAACACTAGGCTGACTTCTTTGAGTTAGGATTTAAACAGGTAAATATGTATTTTGGCAACCATGAAAAGGAGAGGGTATTAGATTAACTAGGGTAATACTTTAGTAAAATTCCATTTGAATGTCATATTTATATAGGAAGGATTTGGCAAATCAGGAAAATGATATATTATGTAACTGTCAAATCAATAAAATGCTTCAATTGTGCAAATACAAGATTAGGTTTTCCTTCCCTGTTTTTCTCTTATTTTCTGTGTGACCTTGATCATCTCCTTCCCTCACTTCCTTGCGTGAAAGGAGCAAACCTGACTGTCTGTAGCTGTTTTGTGTGAAGGGTTTTGAATGCCGCCACTGAAAAAGAGAGGTTTATATCAACATTGTAATATTTGTCAGTTATTTCTCCCGCTCCGTTAAAGCCAGACCGAAGGAGGGTGAGCTGTAGGTTTTTGAACTTGACTGATAAGTGGAGACCCGTCTCTGACTTCCCAAGCTTGGTCAGTTTCTTGAGCTAACCAGCTCTTCAGTATCCTGAATAAGATAAAGTTGTCGCATTATACAGCCGATTGGGTTCTTTCTGTCGTTATTTTTACAGCAAAGTGACTGTGTGTCTAACTCAGGTTGTCTCCAGTCTGAGGGGCTGGCATTCTTCATCTGGAGACAGGCATTTCTTTCTGCACAGCAAGATGTGATGTTTATGGAGATGGCTGGCGTTCTGGAGGCTACAGCCCAAGGATACTCTCTTAGGTTTTAGTAGATACTGTATTTCGGTTAAGCCATACTGAAACAAAGTTTATAAGGATGCAGGGTTCTATTAGAAAATCTGTCTGAAACATTGCTTGGTTTATTATACTGCTGACCTTTACTTAATGCTTGCAGCTAGGTAGAAAGCCCTGTGACAGCTTTAAAGAATCTTAAGACTGGAAAAGTTGCTTTAGCTGAGTAGCTTGCCTATGACTTTGGCAGATTATAAGCAGTTAGTTTAAAATTTACAGGTTAGAGCACCAATGAGAAGATAAATTGCAGTTTTCCTTTAAAAAATAAACCTGCTTTTCAACTTTTAAGTTTTTGAAAACCACGTTTCTAACAAATCTTCCCCCAAAATGAGGCCTTGCAGTTGAAAGACAATATGGACTTAACCTTAGTATTACATGTACTATGTCAGCACCCTAGAATTAATCGTCTATTTTTCTTTTTTTAGTTGAAGTATAATTGATGTACAATAGTGTATGCTGCGGGTGTACTCATAATTTTTAAAGGTTATGCTTCATTTGTAGTTATTATAAAATAGTAGCTATATTCTCTGGGTTATACAGTATATCCTTGTACCTTATCTTGTACATAGTTTGTACTTCACATCTCCAATTCCATGAACAGGAGTTTGAGCAAACTCTGGGAGATGGTGAAGGACAGGGAAGCCTGGCATACTGCAGTCCATGGGGTTGCAGAGAGTCAGACACAACTTGGCAACTGAACAAAAATAGAAGCAACGGTCCCCTACCTCTGTATGTATTGATCTACTTGTTTCCAGTGAGAATCATGGCTTCCTTGGTGAGTCTGTAGAGAAGCTCACCCCCTGTTGGGGGCCACTCTGGGTCTTTGGTCCTCCTCCTCCTTGATTTAATGGTGACCCTGAGGTTCCATGACAACCTGTCCTTTTTCTGTTTTACTTGATTGAATACAATTGCCAGCAAACAGGAAAATGAGACATTTTAGTCTTGCCTTCTGATTTTTGCATTCCATTTACTAAACAAATCCCCAGTCCTTATCATTATGGGAAAGGTAATCCTAGTTTATGCCAATTGAGGTATCCATTTTGAAGCTATTTGAAAACTTGGCCCATTTTCAACTTAAAAAAAACAAGTAATTTTTAACCAACAACTTAAATGCTTGAACTTTAAGAAAGGTCACAATTATGAATGAGAATGAAGATTCTATCACAGTTTAAATATCCCCAAATCTGTTTTACCTTGGCTGCTTTTCTTTCTCTTGTTAACTGTTCTGTTTGCCATTTCAGTACTTATTACCATTTTCTTAGAGGGACAAAGGAGTTGAAATTCAAATTGTTATTGTGATTAGTCAACTGCTTTCTTTATTTTTTAAAAAAGGAAAGAAAAAATAGAAATTGGAAATTGAATAGTATTCTGAACATCAGTGAGTTTCATTTCTAACTCTTAAATCCCTCTTGTCACCACTCAAAAAACCTGCCGTTCACAGGTATAATGGTATGGTTAATACATAGAACTAACTTTGCCATCTAGTGATGTGAAATGTGTATCATTTTATGATGCCTTTGCTATACAAAATAGATAAACTTTCTCGTGGCTGAAAGAATGAAGACTTAATTAGCATGCCTGACCCACAGCCTGGATGAAACTGGGCGATTCCAAGGAGCTTTAGAACCTGGAGGACCCAGACCCTCCATCTTTAGACTGGTTCTGCATGAAGACTACCTTGGCTCTAAATATCTTCACTCTACTTAAGAGGAAGGGAGGAGGCTCAGTTTAGGTTGGTCTTCTGGCAGGAAGGAGAAAATTTTGCTAAAACAAAACAAACCCCAGCAAACTTCTTGTATTCCTCTGGTTGGAATTGGGTCACATGCCAGTCACTGGCAAAGTTGAATGGAATTACCATGTTGGCTTCAACAAACTTGATTCATGCCCTGCACTGGGTTTGGTCCACCTTCTGTTAGACAAGACTTCTGCCTGCTACCTGAACAAAGTAGTCTTTTACCAAGGGGAAAGGGGAGCAACAAGTATGTGTTCAGTCACTCAGTTGTGTCCAACTCTTTGGACACGCGACCCCTATGGACTCCTGCCCACTAGGCTCCTCTGTCCATGAGATTTCCCAGGCAAGAGCCACCAGAAGTAACCCCCATAAAATAAAAAATGTACAATTACAGATGACTATTAATGACTATTATGACTGTTGTTATATAACATTGCATTAAACGTAATAATAATAGCTGATGTTATAAGCCCTTGTGGAAGTATCAGTGCTGTATTAAATGCTTTACTTGCATCATTTTCTCTAATCTTCACCATGACCCCACTTGACATATACCATTTGTAAGTGGCAGAGCTGGGAATCAAACCTAGATTCTAGGATAAACACTAAATTATGAAGTGTTGTGCTGAGTCGCTCAGTCATGTTCGACTCCTTGCAACCTCATGAACTGTAGCCCACCAGGCTCCTCTCTCCATGGGATTCTCCAGGCAAGAATACTGGAGTGGGTTGCCATCTCCTCCTCCAGGGGATCTTCCTAACCCAGGGATCGAACCCAGAAATCCCTCATTGCAGGTGGATTCTTTTCTGTCTGAGACACCAGGGAAGCCCTAAAGATACTGATTAACAGTAGGTAAAATTGATGAACCTCAGGTAGGAGCAGAAGATGTTGACATGTACTTCCTAGCAATTTACCATAGTGATGTGTGTCAAGAAGCAGTGGTAAAGAGTTTTGAGAGTATTAAAAATAAAAATTTTCTCTCTTTGCCTCCAGTTTCAGAAAAAGGAGCATTTTCTGATGCTTCCTTTCTTATGCCCCTTCAATAAGAAATTGAATCGGGTTTTTTGTTTTTTTAAAAAAGCAAGTTGTAAGGAAGAATATTATTACATCAGAAACTTGAGATTGTACCTAGTTCTCAGTTGAAAGACAAAAACGCAAAGGAACATAATGGGTATATTCAAATCTGCTGTTAGATTAAAATGAAAAAATACAGCAGTAGCAGATGAAATATCCTTAATTTTGTTACCCAAAAATGACCAAATGTTTTCCTATTTTCAGATGTTTCTGCTTACACAGAAATGTCAGTATTTTCCAGTGAGGTTTAGCTTTCAGTCTCATTGTTCAGATTCAGCTATTTGAAAGGGCTTTAAGCCTGACTTTACCTGTCCATGGCCTCCCCCGCCCCAAGTTAATCTTACAAATAGTCCAATAAGAAGAATTGGCTTGGTTTCAGCCAGCGTGCTATGCGCCATCTCATTTAAACTTCATTAAATCCTGGTGAGGCAAATGTCTCCTCACAGGTAAAAACCCTAAAATAAATGACTTCCCCAAGGGAAGGGCGTAAGCACTGGCAACTGGATTCAGATCTAGCTCCGCCTGCAGAGCCTCTGTTCTGTCGGTGGACCAGCAGGAGCCCTGCCCAGCCCCCATCTCCTGTGCTGCTCTGCCACCAGAATGTTTGAAAAAAGATGCAGGTGTCTCCTTTTCAGCCCTCAGTGCAAGCTTGCAACTGCGATTCGGTTGCTGGGGGAACTCCTGGAATGCCCATTTGTTCCTGAAAATAGGATCAATTCATCCTTGGCCACTCTGGTTGACATGCTGCGTCCAGCCTTAGGACGCACAGTTCAGTGTGGACAGCAGAAGGAAAAACAGAAAACTAAATCCTAATGACCAGAGATGACTTTAAGCTGAACATGAGTCAAGTTCCTGCTCTTAAGGAGAGAATTGTCTGGTGAAAGAGACCTACATAAATCAGTAATCACAGTTGAATATGACGAGGGACCAACCCCATGAAAGGTGAATTGTGTCTCTGAGTGACTATTGTTTACACGTAAATGTGGTTCACCGAGGCTGAAGGCCAGCTTTTCTGTTCTTTCCTTGCTTTGCTAGTAGTCTTCTCCAATGCTGAATCTTTTTCTCAGCAGCCTGGTGAAGCTGTAAGTTCATCTCTCTCCTCCAGGTCCTTTACTGTGCTCAGTATTCTCATTATAGATGCCGAATTTCTCTAGGGGTCATCTCAGGCAAGAAACTCAGCTCTTTTCAACCCTTTGGTCTTCATTCAAAACCTGGCTGAAACATCTTGTGCTTCTTTCTGCATCTGGGTCTCCATCACCATCACCTCTACCGCAGCCTTGCTCCAGGTCTTCATCACTTCTCACCTGGAGCATCTTAACTCCTCCTTGCCAGCCTTGCTGCTGCCCCCGCCTCTCTGCCTTCCCAGGACAGTCTGGTCCTTTCCACCGCCTTGAGTGGTGGTCTTCACCTTGGCCCTTGGAACTGTGTGTCAGCACTAAGAGTGATGTTCCCATAGGCAGGGTCGGCCTCATTTGATGGTCGCAAGCACACTGAATGATCACAATATGATTGTGAACTTGCGTCATCATCTGAATTCATTGTCTTGACCATGTTTATCCAATCTGTTCTGGTAGGCTTAAGAATTCTATAGATTATTTACTTCTTTCTGTTCTTTTCCTTTCATGTTCTTCTTGATTTGTGTTCTTTTCCCTTGTTAATATTTTTTCTTTTCTCTTCTCTTTCTCCATCACATTTTATAAGTATAGCTTCATATGCAATATTATTAGTGATTTCATTACATGTTAAGCATATTAATGAGATATTTTAATAAAAAACTTTCCAAAACCCAGTCCTGTAACAAATAAAAAAGTCATGAAGAAAAAGTTTGGTAGAATACAGGCTTGGATTCCATCTCTGACCCACACTCTGTCATCACAGGCATGACCATGCAGTGTCGGTTCAGGGTAGGGAATACAATTTAAGGTAAAAGGGGTAGGACATACTCTGTATTTTCATGCTAGTGAGAGTTGAAGAGGCTGGGTTTGGTGGGCATGATGCAGAAATTAAGGAAAAGCTGGCTTATAGTGAGGGGAAAACCCAAGAGCTCAGTGTAATTATTTGCTAATAAAACACACGAACTCAGGCTGAGGCTCTAATCACTCATGAAGGGTCCAAACTCCAGTGATGGAAGGGCCACTCAACAGTTCTCAAGTGTCCCTTATACACAAAATAACAGTCTTCAAACTGGCCCAGTGAGCTCATTAAATATCATATTGTTCTGCCAGATAAGGCTCTTGTTTCAGGGAGTGACTCAGAGACTGTCACTTCTTGGGCCAGGAGAATGAAAGTGCTCTTCAGGCTCTGGGGAAAGGATAAATTGTTGACGCTGTTCCCTCCCCACTTCGGTCTGTGTCTAATTAAACCATGTGTTATATTGAAAGATGACCACTCAGCTGATCTATTCAGCTCAGTGTTGTCATGAAGTTTCCGCTGTAGACCCACACAGTATAGCAGAGGTTAGAAAGTTCCTTATGGACAGGGTTCAACCCATGCCAAAGAACAACCCAGGCTTGATGGTGCTGGGCTGGCAAAGTCATGTGTGCTCAGAGCTTGGATCCAAGGCTCCATCTCCTTCCTTGTAAGTGGAAAGCTAACAACCAGCCAAGAGTGTCATCTCATTGGGGTCACTTGCTTTTATTTTTTTCTTACTGAAAAACAGAAGTGAATCACACCCTTCACCAAGTCCTGCTGCAGAAGGAAATGATGCAGTGCTGGTCACATGGCACAAAGGAAAAAGGGCCATAATGCAAACCTAGTTCTTCACTGCGTTCTGGTGTGAGGACAGGTTCAGTCCCCACACAAACTGTGGTTCTTCAACATGGACCCTTTTTTACATGGAGGAACCACAATGTTTTACTTTGTTTCTGTCCTTTTTTAATTCTTCTGCCTCTTTGACCACTGGAGTTCATTAATTTTGATTGTAATACAAAGTATTAAAGGAATTGATTTAAGCTTGTTTGATTTACTTTTTTTCTGTGTGATTTGGGATAGTTATGACCATGTGCTTTACCTCAGCCCCTAACTTGCTATGTGATTTTGAGCAAGGTGCTTCCACTCTGATTCTGTAGAAAGGTTTTAGTATATATTGTATCTCTCTTTATAAATAAATAATATACATACATGAGTATATAATATGCCTACCATCAAGCCATAGTAATTGAATGAGTCCCATCACTTCATGGCAAATAGAAGAGGAAAAACTGGAAGCAGTGACAGATTTTATTTTCTTGGGCTCTAAAATCACTGCTGAGTGACTGAACTGAACTGAACTGAAAATCACTGCAGATGGTGATTGCATGAAATTAAAAGATGCTTGCTCCTTGGAAGGAAAGCTATGACAAACCTAGAAAGCATATTAAAAAGCAGAGACATCACTTTGCCAGCAAAGGCCCATATAGTCAGAGCTATGGTTTTTCCAGTAGTCATGTATAGATGTGAATGTTGGACCATACAGAAGGCTGAGCACCAGAGAATTGATTCTTTCAAATTGTGGTGTTGGAGAAGACTATTGAGAGTCCCTTGGACAGCAGGGAGATCAGACCAGTCAATCGTAACAGAAATCAACCCTGAATATTCATTGGAAGGATCAATGCTGAAATTGAAGCTCCAATACTTTGGCCACCTGATGCGAAGGAAAAGACCCTGATCCTGGGAGAGATTGAAGGCAGAAGAAAAAGGGGGTGACAGAGGATGAGATGGTTGTATGGCATTACTGACTCAATGGATATGAATTTGAGCAAACTCTGGGAGATAGTGAAGGACAGGGAAGCCTAGCGTGCTGTAGTTCACGGGGTCACAAAGGGTCGGTCACGACTTACTGACTGAACAACAACAGTAATGTTTATAAAATGCTTATTATACAGCCTCACTATTGCAATTGCTTGATAAATTGTGGCCATTATTATTATTTAATTAATGCTTATCTAAATTCCTCTTTGAGTTAATGGTTTTAACATGTTTGTTCATTGCTAAGACAATAGGGCCGGGGATCACAGAGTCCTGGATTCTCTTGGTAACATCTTGCCTTGGCGATCTGGTCTTTACCACTCCCTGTGGAAGACCTTTTGGTAAAGAAGTGTATTTCTGGAACATCAGAAAATCTCAGAATTCAGAGTTGTGTGGAGTGACTGCTTGTGCAGCAGGGTATTAGTATGTGCTACAGTTGAAGCCTGTCTTGCAAGCGTCACGAGTTCAACCTTGTTGTTGTTCAGTTGCTAAGTCGTGTCTGACTCTTTGCAACCTCCTGGACTGCAGCACACCAGTCTTCCCTGTCCTTCACCATCTCTTGGAATTTGCTCAAACTCATGTCCATTGGGAGAAGGGAATGGCACCCCACTCCAGGTCTCTTGCCTGGACAGTCCCATGGATGGAGGAGCCTAGTAGGCTGCAGTCCATGGGGTCGCTAAGAGTCGGACACAACTGAGCGACTTCACTTTTACTTTTCACTTTCATGCATTGGAGAAGGAAATGACAACCCACTCCAGTGATCTTGCCTGGAGAATCCCAGGGCTGGGGGAGCCTGGTGGGCTTCTATCTATGGGGTCGCACAGAGTCAGACATGACTGAAGCGACTTAGCAGCAGCAGCAGCAGCAGCATGTCCGTTGAGTTGGTGATGGCATCCAACTGTCTCATCCTCTTTTGTTCCTTTCTCCTCCTGCTTTCAGTCTTTCTCAGCATCAGGGTCTTTTCCAGTGAGTCGGCTCTTTGCATCAGGTGGCCAAAGTATTGGAGCTTCAGCATCAGTCCTTCCAATGAATATTCAGGATTGATTTTCTTTAGGATTGACTGATTTGATTTCCTTGATGTCCAAGAGCCTCCTCCAGCACCACAGTTCAAAAACCTTAAGCGTGTGTTTTTTGGACCTGAGCCAAAGTCCTCTCCCAGGTGTGAGTCCAGATGCCACCTTCGGGGTGAAGTCTTCTCTGACTGCTCCACTTCCCTGCTCTTTCTACATACTTCCACAGTAGCAGTGGCTACAGTGTTGTGTAAGTGTGCCGTGGTCTAGGTCCCTCCTGGGCTAAGAATCCACCATCTGTTCATCCTTATATTCCCCAGACCTTGCACTTGATAAGAAACTGTTACATATTAACAGTGAGTAAAATTACCTGAAAGGGTGTAGGAGGCCTGTGGCCAAATATAACTTACATTGATCCCATCATGGATGAGCTCCCAGCAAGCAGTAACAATGTTCTGTATTGGGGGATGGAGGGAGTTTGCTCTAAGCTGGGACTCAACATCCAGCCTTGGCTATAATGTCTCTTTCCCTCTGTGACCTTCACCTGTTTTCTTTGAGTGTATTTAATAAATTCAACAGTTCTACTCCTGGATATATACACACACACACCCCCCCAAAAAAAAGCTAATTCAAAAAGATTCATCACTCCAGTGTTCACAGTAGCCTTCTTTATAATTGCCAAGATATGTAAGCAGCTCAAGTGTCCATCAACAGATGAATGGACAAAGAAGATGTTTATATTAAATGGAATACTACTTAGCCATAAAAAAGAGCAAAATTTTGCCATTTTGCAGCAACATGGATGGATTTTGTGTTCACAAAACTCAGGGCTCATGTATCCATGAAATTCAAGATGAAGTTAGAGTGAAATCAGGTATTTATGTAGTAATCAGCCAACTTCAGGGAATATTTCTGTGATTGATTTTTTTTTAAATTAGTTGACACTGTCAAAGATTGCTTTCTCTAGAAAATATATTAACTTATTCCTACGTTTGTCTACAGTGTCATTTAAGTTAAATGGATTTAACTTTACTTTAAAAACTTCCAGCCACTTGTGCCAAATTAGAAGGAAACTATTTTTAGTGAAATTACAGAAATAATTCATGATCAAGGTCTTTTTTGCATGGGAGGGATGCTGCTGTTTCATATTTGGAGAAATTGATTGTCTTAGTAGAAAAAATTTCTGAACACAAAGATTTTGTCCTGATGGATTTACTCAGAGCATCAAATTGGACATGTGTGAATGAGCTTCAGGAAGTTCCTTTCAGTGAATCAACAGCCTTCCCCTTCTCTTACAAATTATCGGATGCCTGCTTGAGTAGGGCACCAGGCTGGATAGAGCCTACACAGCAGGGCCCCTCCTGCCTGCTATGGACTATACAGTCAAAGGCAGCTGGTTTTGATGAAAGGAGAGATAGAAGGAAGTTGCGGAGAACAAAAATGCTGATCAGATAAATGTTCTTTTCTGTGCCAGGCCTTGTGCTTGGACTCAGGGATACTGACATAAACAGTCATCCAGAGGATAAAGTGATTAATTTTTTTTTTAATGTGGGAGGGAAGAGGCAGAGGAATTGTTCCAAGAGGCTGTGACATTTGAACTTGAAAAATGCTACAGAAAGGAGAGGGGAGGGCAAAAGGAAGAGCGTGATCAAATGCTGGGGGGTATGAAATTCATGGATTCAGAGAGTGGCTGGATCTCAGGGTCCCAGAAGAGTGACAGAAGGTACCTGAAGACAATTGTATCAGATCGTAAGGAGCACTGAAGGAGCTGTTGAAGGGTCTGGGCTTTATCCTGAAAGCATCAGGCAAGCCCCACTGCTTTTGTTTGTTTTTTTTTCCTTCTTTTTTATTTTTAAAATTTTGAAAGTATGATAACACATTTACAGGAGACTTAGAAAATACAGAGCAAAGTTATATATGGTTCTACATATTAAAATTATTTTTTAAGTAGATAAATTAAGACTTTTAGTTAGAGTTTCAATATCAAACTCTCAAAACTTAATGAATAGAAAAGTAGAAGGATACAGTCGACCTGAAAACACTATAAACCAATTCAACATAATTAAGATTTATACAATTTTCACACAACAACAGGATACAAGTTCTATTCAAGTTCCCATAGACTATAAACCAGGAGACCGTGAAACATATCCGGAGACATGAAGCAAGGTGCAAACATTTCATGGTCTAAAGATATTGACATAGTACACAGCCTGTTCTCTTATCACTGGGGATTTATGTTAGAAATCAATATGAAAAAATATTTGAAGGTAGCCCAACATTTTCAAGTGTGGTGCCCCACAGCTTTTTAAAGCAGGAGCAACGTGGACAGATTCCAGGGAATGCTGGGTGTTTGGGTTGAAAGTGGAGGTAGAAGAATCTCTCTGAGGATAACCCAGGGAAGAGATGACACAGCTCACACAGTAAGGGAGAAGGAGAGGGTGGGCAGGAGGGGACAGTTTCAAGCAACTTGTCTGGGTTAGCGTTGCCAGGGCTTAGAGTCCTCCCTAAACCGAGGCTGTGCTTGATTTTAACACATGATATTAATATGCGTGATGATGTAGCTCATGCAAGTGGCTTAAAAAAGAGGGCAAGAGACAGAAGCAATTACTTGAGGAACAGCGTTTTGAAATTATACGTTGAATGGGAGTTGTGCTCTTAGAATATTTGTGTTGAAGCTGAAAGGTGATGATGGAGTTACCTGCTGATATCTCATTTAATTTATTGCACCAGAATAGCAGAGGCATTTTCGTGCTGATATATATTGTTGAGTTTGGTTCATGGTTATTCCCAGATTATATAGATGGACAGAGATTTTGTGTTTCAATAAAATAAAATTTAGATGAGCAAGGCACCTTGAATCATTTAAATGTACAAATAAGGCTCTAGTGAATGCTGCACAGCCCTCTGGAATACTTTGGAATGGTTTCAGGTTATCAGTTCATCTAAATTGTCTAACCAGTTTGTTTTGTTTTATTTTGGCCACGTCGCACAGCATGTGGGATCTTAGTTCCCCAACCAGGGATCAAACCCACAACCCTTGCAGTGAAAGCATGGAGTCTTAGCTTACTGGAACTTCAGGGACATCCCCTAATTTGTCTAACCAATTTTTGTATATGGAAATCTCCTAGGACTGTGTAGGAAAGCAATGCAACATGAAAGGTCACAAACACTATTTAAGAGACAAGGTTCAGGATGACGTGATCTCTGTTAGTTGCCTTTGGGTGCATTCACAGCCATACATGGTTTGGTCCTCCTAGGGCCGGCTCTTGAGTTCCTGTCTACCTTCTAGAGAGAGCTGGTGTGCTTCCCAGGCCATGTGAACTTGCGTAAATCTCTCTAGGAGAAAAATCTCTCCTAGTCTTAGGCAACTCGATGATGACATATTTTTCTGTGTTTTTGTGCCAGTTCAAACTCTATGCCATTAGGCTAGCTGAATCAGATTCTCCCCGTACCTCCTCCCTGCCCTTATGTGAGGAAACTGCTGGAAGTTGTATTCACTTTTATGGGCTGCCAGGGCATGGCCGTCACTGCTTCAGAATGCCGCCGAGTGCTCTATAACAATTAATAAGTCATGGCAGATGGTTTGTCATCACATAGGAAAGTAAGGCAGGCATGCACCTAATTTGTCATAAACCAACAGTGTAAACCTTACACTTACCTTGTCTTGAGCACTTAGTTCTCTCAATGAATATTACACAATAAAGGAACTTAAAGTTATAATTACATATCTGCCACATGTAGTATTTCAGGAAGTTACATCGGCATGTGAACAAGTTTTTAAGCTACTCGATAGTCAGGGCCTGGTAGTCCAGTGGTTGACCACGTGCTCCCACTGCAGGGCATGCAGGTTTGGTCCCTGGTTGGGGAACTGAGATTCCATATGCTGTGCCTTGAGGCCAGAAAAAAGAAAAAAAGACTAAAAAGTTAAAAAAATAAAAAGCTACTTAACAATGAGAATTATTTAATTAAATGAACTAACAGCAGTATAGTTGAGGCAGAAATAATACTTTAAACCATAAACCAAGAAGTTATACAGTAACAAAACTCCATTCATACATATACATATTTAAATTTATACAGTAACAAAACTCCATTCATATAGATACATATTTAAATATTTCCATCCCTTTCCATTCTGAGGGCTCAAAGTTATTGCATCTTAGGATGTAATTGGGTGAGGAAAAGAACCGTTGCCCTTTCATTTGGTTAAGGGAGGTTTTGTGGTACCAGTTGGATTTGTAAAAGGTCTTTGAAAGAGATGTGTTGGCAGGATTGGGAGGAAAAGGCATGTCAAGCAAAAAGTGTGTGGCTGGAGTGAAGAAGCAGAGGAAGGGAGTGGTAGGGTGGCTGGCCAGAGCAGCTGAAGGGAATTCAAGACCTACCTCCTGGAATGAAACAGAAGCCCACCAAAGCTTCAGACACACAGTTGCCAGTTGAGCTTGCTGCTTGAATAGGAGCCATGTTCCCTAGCGCTCCAAGGACTCTGAGGTTTCAGGTGGGGATTAGCCGCTGAAATGATCCTGCTGTGAGAACAGTATGAATCAAGATTGTGGTCTCTATGTGAGGAATTCACATTTTGTCAGACCGTTTTACCAGCTTTTCTTCCCTCGGTCCTGTGGCTTCCAAATTAAAGCTGCAAACAAACAGATACACACTGAGAACCCACTGTGTGCAGAGCACTGCAGTAGGCGCTTTAGACTGCCCTGAATTGCAAAGAAGCGACCCTCAAGAGGCAGGCAAAGTGGGAATCCATGATTTTTAGTAAGAATGCTGATGGTAATACAGTGGTTATCCCAAATCTGTGTGTACTCAGCTATAACGTGTGGGATATAGTTAGACAGGGCTAAGGGAGTATTAAGACGTTTAAAAATCTGTTTCCTAGTCAGTTTTATGTTTTTGGTTTTATGTGGATTTGGGTGCCATGTGGAAGCATTTAATATCTGAGATCTCTTTTACGGTGTTTTTGCATCTCAGTTTCTAAGCAGTCTGGTATAGCAGGAAAAGTACACACTTCTGAGTCAGAACTGTCTTGAAGTCCCTTGGGTGTGTGATTTGGACAAGCTACTTTAATTTTTTCAGCTTCAAGCAGGCATACAGCTAACTCCTCGGTCTTGAAACGGAGTCCCCCTAAAACCAAGTTCCCAGTCTTACCCAGCCTGATAGTTTTTGGAGTGATTAATAGATATTTGCATATTGAATCAATACATCAATATTTTATTGCTTATTTGTGAATATTTATGGCTAGAGGTGTTTACTGATTCATAGTTATGCAACATGGTGGCTTTTCTTAATGGCTTTTCATGTTTATTCACAAAAATGGTTTCCCATATGTGTAAGTTATATAAAGCAGTAATTGGTCTGGAGAATAGCAGGTATGATAGAAATATAATGCACGACTTTTTTGCGATTTTAAGCTTTCTAGTAGTCACATTAAACAAAGCTTGAAAACATCTGAAATTTCTTTTGGTATTTTACCTAGTCCCGTATATCTAAAATATTATTTTGACATGTAATCAGCATAAACATATTTTCTTTTAAAATTTTTTTTAATTGAAAGATAATTGCTTTATAGAATTTTGTGGTTTTCTGTCATACATCAACAAGAATCAGCCATAGATACACCCATGTCACTTCCCTCCAGATCCTTCCTCCCATCACCCTCTCCATCCCATCCCTCAGCCTGTCACAGAGCCCCTGTTTGCATTCCCTGAATCACACAGCAAATCCCCATCGGCTATCTATTTTACATATGGTATTGTAAATTTCCATGTTACTCTCTCCATACATCTCTCCTTCTCCCTTCTGCCCTCCCCCCATGCCCATAGGTCTGTTCTCTATGTTTTTCCATCACCATAAACATTATTAGTGAAATATTTCATATTCTTTTTAGAGGGAATAATTCTCCAGAATCCATTGTTGATTCATCTCAAACCACCAACGCATCTAAATTCGAATACCAGATTGGCCAAAAATCCTTGGTCTCTATTTAGATATCATAAAATTTACAGTTTAAAAAACTAGTTGTACATACATAAATTATTATAGATGTACCTAAATTTTTTTCCTATAACTGAATCAAGTATCAAGTTTTCAATTTTGATTTAAACGGATTAAAATGATAAGGCAGTAACTCAGTTGCACTAACCACATTTCAAGCACTTCGTAGTTTTATGTGGCTGGTATTGAATAGCACAGCTAAAATTATCTTGAATTGTTTTTTAGTAGGTCCCCAGACTTTTAGGCAGCAGAATCATTTCATAATAAAAAAATAAAGATATTCTAAAGCTGGATTTCATCTTGGGAGTTGCCTTGTACTGATTATGCTTAGTGGTGATGTCTGACACTCAGCTTATTTTGCCTGCTAGATTGATGACATCTTCGAATGCAGCTCTCTAGGTTAGCCAAAGTAATGTTTAGTTGCTTTTAAAATACTGCAGGAGGATGACTATTTTTTCATAGCAAGTGTCTGAATCCATTATCTTTTGAGTGAAAAGTCTGGATTTCAAACTGCTGACCTGCCTGAGGTCCCATGGCTAGTTGTGGGGCAGTTCAGTTCAGTTCAGTCGCTCAGTCGTGTCCGACTCTTTGCGACCCCATGAATCGCAGCACACCAGGCCTCCCTGTCCATCACCATCTCCCAGAGTTCACTCNATGCTATCTAGGTTGGTTATAACTTTTCTTCCAAGGAGTAAGCGTCTTCTAATTTTATGGCTGCAGTCACCATCTGCAGTGATTTTGGAGCCCAAAAATATAAAGTCTGACACTGTTTCCACTGTTTGCCCCCATCTATTTCCCATGAAGTGATGGGACCAGATGCCATGATCTTCGTTTTCTGAATGTTGAGCTTTAAGCCAACTTTTTCTCTCTCCTCTTTCACTTTCATCAAGAGGTTTATAGCTCCTCTTCACTTTCTGCCATACCTCTTAAACCTGGACTTATGGGTCCTGGCTGCCATGGAGTCTTTATTTTGCCTGTTTTGGATACTTAAGGTCTTACCTGAAGGAGGACCCTTTCTTAGACCATATTTTTTGATTCTCAAACATATCATCAACTCCAGATCCAAAGTAGAATGTAGAAACCATGCTGTAGGCTGAGTTGTCTCAAAGGATCCTTGGGCAGAGCAAGGTTGTGGAGATGAAAAGTCTTGGGGATAGAGGCCTCCTTAGTAGTAAAAAGCTATGTGACAAAGTCCCTTCTTCCTGCTTCTTCATTGACCTGTAAAGGCAAAATTTAACTTGATAAAAAAACAACCATTTTAATCCCCCCAGATAGTGGTGCCTTTAGTATGTTCATTTCTAATGTATAAAGTTCTCTTTTGGGAAGGCCTCTTTTTTGCTCCTACATAAAACCAGTTCAGATGATTCATAAGTGTTGGGTGGAAATGGATATGCGATACTTAACTGTAACTGGTTTCTAGATACTGTTGTTTTCTGTATACTTTCTTAATGAATAGTCAAAAGGGAGGGATAGAGCTCATTCCTTAAGCTCCTGGCATTAGCTATTTCACCAGCATTTGCATACTTGATCAAGAAGGTTAATGTTTTCAGGACCAGTCAAAACTTCAAGTTGGAAATATTGGTTTAAATGATGTTTTTTCAGATGCAGTAGTTGTTTCCTCTCATTTTAACTGTACCTCTCTGAGCTCCCATTATCAAATTCATTGTATTAAGTATTTAGATATTCTGGGTAAAAATATGAAAATCCTTTGAGTTTTCACCCTCCACTATTGATGCAATACTTTTTTTTTTTTTTTGGCCATACTGCATGGCATAAAGAATCTTCGTTCCCCAACCAGGGATTAAACGCTCATCCTCTGCAGTGGAAACGTGGAGTCTTAACACTTAACCACCAGAAAAGTCCCTAATGCAATACATCTTGAAGATCCCCTCTTTTTTGTTCTGGGCCACTAGTCAGAAATGTCCTTATGGACTATTGTTTCCAGGAGGCTTAACTCTAAAGGCAGATAATCATTAATTGTGTGAGTGCATTTTAGAATTTTTGCATCTATGAATTGATCATTTGTTACATCTTGCCTTCTCTGCATCCAATTCGCTGAGGGTTTAAAAACTGAACAAATAAACCTGCCTGAGTTGTATGAAAATAAAAGTTAGACTTGCAGTGAGAACTTGAATAGACTGTGTAGAATACTTGAGTTTTGTGACATCTATTTGGGCAAAGAAACTGTGAGGCTGTCTTGAGATGAAAAACACATTAAGGACAACATAAATGAGCCCCAAGTTTGGGGGGAGGTTACTTTCTGGTTCTTTATTATGTTATGAGTTGTAAGGATGAGGTTACTAGCTTGACAGCTCTGTTCAAGATGGTAACTGTTTTAAACCCTCCCATTCCCCTGTCTAGGGAGACAGTTTTACAGCATACTAAATTATCATTTTTTTAATTAAATATTCCCAGAAGCCACCAGTAGCCTCCAAACCTGGCTGCACATCCGAATTACTTGTGGAGCCTTTAAAAAAGATAGATCACAGCTTTCCACCAGTTTCACCAGAAATTGGTGAAATTTGTCATGGAATTTGTGCTTTTTTATGGTGCTCTCAAGCTCTATAAAAGGAGCTGTAAAGAATCCTTTGTCAGTCCTCTTCATCCCAGAATAAATGCATTAAACTCAAGAAATAGGATCAATACAGTATTCCTCCAATATAACATAATTAAAAGACTATAGGTCAGGGAGAGATCCGATTAGGCATTGCACTTTCTGCTGTGGAACTGGGGAGTGTTTTTCTAAGCTGATTCATCTTCAGAGAAAAGTTTTTGGAGAAGCACTTACAGTATGCCTAACACAAGTAAGTTCTTTCATTTCTCATTAGCATAGAACCCCTTCTGATTTTCCTTTCCAAGGTGGGGCCTAAGTGCACCTGGTAATTTACAAGAGAATGGGTGACACGTGGAGGTTTAAAGAGAGGCTCTGTGTAGGTTCAGACAATCTGTCTGTCATAAGTATTGCACACCTGTTGGTAGAACACTGCTTTAACAGTGGCTGGATTCCAGGAGTGCCCTGCCCAGAACAAACCAGTTTTTTCCTAGAGGCCTTCCTGATGAACGTTTTTGGATTGCATTTGTTTGTTGCATCTGTCTATAGGTAATGACCTGCTTGGCAGTTGCCACCTACAACTGGAAGCCAGTATGATAGCCATTGCCTCCAAGCATAAGAATGACACACTGTCTTTGATAGGTTCTTGGCCCTTACTATGGTTTCCACAGGGAAGGGGTGAGGCTGCATGGGATGTTTGCTTGTGTTGTACTTAATTTGGTTTCTCTTCTAAGACAGCCTCAGAGGTTCTTTGTCTCTGAAAGATTTGTTAATCCAAGTGAATGGTTATATTCTGTACTATGTTATGTCATGGAAAAATAGTGAAAAGATATACATAATCCTTTTGGCACTGGCATCTTACCGTTAACTGCCGTGTTTCTATGATACTGTTTTAGCACTTGTATTTACTGTAGTTATTTAGTTACCCAGTCGTGTCCAATTCTTCGTGACCCCCATGGACTGCAGCCTGCCAGACTCCTCTGTCCATGGGGATTTCCAGGCAAGTATACTGGAGTGGGTTGCCATACCCTCCTCCAGGGGATCTTTCTGACCCAGGGATCGAACCTGCATCTCCTGCATGTCTCTGGCATCACAGGCAGATTCTTTACTGCTGAGCCACTGGGGAAGCCCCTTGTATTTACTGAATTTCAAGAAAGGCAGTGTGCATGTGATTATGCAAATAAAATGTACCATCTTATTACTGAAATATTTCATTGAATATATCACACACTGGTTCTAAAGACTCAGAAATGTTGGGTTTTTAAGACCAATGATGGAAAAAAGAGAAAGAATCATTATCAGCTTGAGTTTCTTATCACTTCAGGGTTTTGATTTAGTTAATGTTCAGTATCACAGTTTTAAATGCTAACTTGTTCTCCATGCTAGAAAAATTTGAGTGGGTGTCTAAAGCCTATTTCTTGCTTCCCATAATATAATAAGGTAGATTATAATATACATTAAGGAAGGTTCATACAGTCCTATAGGTCCCATTTGATGAAAGTGGTTATATAATCTAACCTTCATGTTAATCAAGTAGCATGAAATAGTATCAGTCTGTCAGTAGCCTAGAAACAGTCTTTCCCAAAGCAATGAGGTTAACCAGATACACTCAGGAATGTCCTTGCAACTTCTAAGCTTGTGAAAATAGAAACAGCCAGTTTGAGCTTTTACTTGCACTTAAAAATATTTGCAGTCAGGCCACCAGGCCACACAGATACAGAAAGGAAATTTTTATGAATATTAGATTAACTGTTAAAGTAATAAAAAGCACCAACTTTAAAGTCATCATTCAATCAATATTTGAGGATTATTATGAAACTATCAATTAAGCATGCCATCAGTCCATTTTATGTTATTTATTAAATTTAGATTATATTAATGTAGTTTAAAAAGCATGACATTTATTTAGCATCATCAGAGAACAAACGATTTCTGAGTAAATTTCTTCAGGTCATGAAGTTTAACCCTTGATGTGTCAAAACATTTCAGTTTAATAATACTAAATAGAATTCTTTCCAAAGTGTACTTTACTATTCTCTGCATTGTATCTGTGCTGTCAGAGGCGGTCATGATTCAACCATGTCTAAATGAATTCAGATCATCAGCCAATGTATTAATTATTAAAGATTCATTATATGTGGCTACCTTATTTTATTTATTTTTGGCTGCACTGGGTCTTCGTGGCTGCACTCAGTTTTTCTCTCATTACGGTGCTGCTGCTGCTGCTGCTGCTAAGTCACTTCAGTTATGTCCGACTCTGTGCGACCCCGTAGAGGGCAGCCCACCAGGCTCCACTGCCCGGCAAGAACACTGGAGTGGGCTCCATTTCCTTCTCCAATGCGTGAAAGTGATGTCGTTCAGTCGTGTCTAACGCTTAGCGACCCCACGGACTGCAGCCTACCAGGCTCCTCCGTCCATGGGAGTTTCCAGGCAAGAGTGCTGGGGTGGGGTGCGTTGCCTTCTCTGTAGTTACGGTGAGTAGGGGCTGTTTTCCAGCTGTGGTGTGCAGCCTCTGATTGCGGTGGCTTCTCTTGCTGCAGAGAGCGTGGGTTCTGGGCCCATGGCCTTCAGTAGCTGCGGTGCGTGGGCTCGGTAGTTATGGCACTTGGGCACAGTTGCCCTGCGGCATTTGGGATCTTCCCGGGCTAGGGATCGAAACCGTGTCCCCTGCATTGGCAGGCACGTTTCCTGACCACTGGACCGCCGGGGAAGTTCAGGATGGTCTCTTTTTATACTAAAATATCCTAAGGCTGCTATCCTTCAGAAGTTTTATGTCTGCTTTTTGTTGTCTTCTGATTTTTCTATCAGTATGAGCCATCAGCTGGCACATTTCATGTACTCAGCTGTCAGTGTGCAGGCCCATAGGAGCCTTCACCTATTTGATGCTTTCAGTCTAACATAAACTGAGGCAAGATCAGGATTGCTGGAATGGTGTATCCCATGGGAGAACAGAGTCGGACACAACTGAAGCGACTTAGCAGCAGCAGCAGAGGAGATGGGTGAGGTGAGGTAGGAATTCTTAGTAACAAAGACGGACAGACTTTGTGCCATCTGTTTTTGACTCTAGAAGACACCTTGCATTATTCATTAATTCTAGGGATCCAAAGATGAGAACAATGTGACTCATGCCCTTAGGATACTTCCCAGTTGATACGGGCCAGGCTACTGCAGAAGGAAGACTAGGTCATGGGGAGCATCATGGAGACTCCACTCTGGGGTTCATGAATGCTGGGGTTTTAGATATACGAAGTTTCTGGATTAAAAAGGTAGATCATTTGGAGGCGCTTTCAAAGTGTTTACAAAAATAAATACTCTACGTTTGCCATTGTTTAGAAGTTCCAATTCATAGTAAGGAAAGTATTAGAATAAAAATTAATAAATGTAGTGACTCTGGAGTCTGACAACCCTATATTTGAATGACTTTGAGAAATCTTATTTTTAACTCCTTTTGTCGACTCCAGAATGGAATTGTAATGCCTGTCTTATAAGGTTGCTGTGAAGACTTAATAATACACACGAAATGCCCGGCAGAGTACCTGACTCCAGTTCCATGTCTCACTAATATCATTTCTTTTTTCTACCTCTTTCTCTCTTGTACTTCTTTTAAATGCTGTTTGATAATTACTATCTGTAATAGAGTGAAAAGACAAAACGAATTTTTTTTTCCTTATTTTGCTGAGGCTCTTTTAAGTAATGTTTTTTGTCATTGAATGACAGTCACATCATTTGAAAGGTTGGCCTAATAATAGCCTGAGAGATTTGAAGCTGAAAAAGTACAGATTTTCAGTTGAGTCTTGACTCCAATGTAGATCCTGAAAAAGGAGAACTGAAGAATTCAATACTCAAGACTCAGATACCTCCCTCTGCACACTATTATATTATAATTGATTTGACCCCTTTCATTAAAACAAATCAGATGCTATATAGGCAGCACAATCGACTCTAAAATAATAATAATAAAGTGAAAATGAAGTCGCTCAGTCGTGTCCGACTCTTTGTGACCACATGGACTGTAGCCTACCAGGCTCCCCCGTCCCTGGGATTCTCCAGGCAAGAATGCTAGAGTGGATTGCCATTTCCTTCTCCAGGGGATCTTCCCAACCCAGGGATCGAGCCTGGGTCTCCCTCATTGCAGGCAGACGCTTTACTGTCTGAGTCACCAGGGAAGCCAATAATAATAAAAAGAGGCATCACAAACCCTGGATGTGTAAGATACTGTGGAACCACAGCGGCACCTTTGCTGACCTTGAGCTTGCCTGAAACACTTATTAGAGTGTTCATTCTGGGAATTTGGACATTTTTCTCCTTCCTGTGAAATATTTCCGTTCATCAGTCAATTCACCATACCATACTGTTTTGTAATTTCAACCTATGTTGCTCTAGCAAACCTTCAATTACCCTGAGTAAATCAATAATAGAAAATGACTTGGGTTTCTTGCTCTTCACAGCTGTGTTAGTGAAGAAAATACATTTTCACTGACCCTCATACAATTCTTCTGTCAGAAATAATGCCCATTGAAAGCTCAGAACAATACAGTTCTGTTTTGTTTTTAAGTAACTTCGAGTTTTCCTTCCCAGTCTCCTCACTGGCCTAATCTTGTTTTTCCTTTGAAGGTGAAACACTTCACCCTCCTCACCAGTATTGGTTCCTTCATAAATTAAGTTTTTCACAAGTCGATTTAGGCTGTGCCTTTTGAAATAATAGAACTGTAGATTTCCACCCTGATCACTTTTCTTTATCGNCTGGCCTAATCTTGTTTTTCCTTTGAAGGTGAAACACTTCACCCTCCTCACCAGTATTGGTTCCTTCATAAATTAAGTTTTTCACAAGTCGATTTAGGCTGTGCCTTTTGAAATAATAGAACTGTAGATTTCCACCCTGATCACTTTTCTTTATCGGTTGTGTTAGCAGATGTTCAGCGTTTTGTCTTCCTTAAGAGTGTAGTTTCTCACTGACTTGGCTTCAGATAGGGATTCTCTGCTATTGGCATTTTGTCTGTAAGAACTTAAGCTGTTTAAAGCTGTGTGCACTTGTGGCCAAGAGTCCTGGTTCCCAAAGCAACGGTTTATCACCCACCCCGTGTTATCTTTGCTCTTGTATTTCTCCGGTCACAGGAACGCGAGGGCAGCCTGGTGGGCTGTCCCCCGGGGGCGTGCGTGGACTCAGAATGCGTGGACTGTTTGTGGCGAGCCCTGGGGGTCAGGCTCATGTTCCTGGAGTGCTCTGAGCAGCTTGGCTAATCTGGCAGCATAGTATGTTCTTGTGGTTAAATATAGACATACAGGCACTCTGCAAGTTGTAGGTCACTGTCTTACCGAGCAGCTAAAAATTGTCCCATTGGTATGAACAGTCTGCCCTGGACGGAAGGCCTGTTTTAGTTTGTCTTCTACTGTAGGTTTTAGCACCTGACTAAAAATACACCTTGGGCCAGAAATAAAGGAGACCCACCTGGTGGCCGAGACACTTATGGTGGCCGAGAGCAGCGGGATCATGGACTCGGCCACTCTCTTTTTCTGCTTCGGAACATAGTCTGTGCAAACGGTTCCCGACCGTGAGTTTGGGTTCCTTTTCAGGCTCATGGAGATTACAACAGCTTGTTGGAGACGATCCTCTGTGATCAGCTTCATAAAAGGTCTTGGTAGGTATGAAAGGCTGATAATTGTGTGGAGTGGGTCATTGGTTATTAGACTCTGGGTGGAAAGAGGGTGCTCTTAAAGGTTTCCATGGATGGGGGTGGTAGGGACACCTGCATCTCTATGCAGGGATTACTCCTAATGTCACTTGTTGAGAGATGTGAATAATACCCTTTAGAATTTCTGATTGGGATTGCAGTTGTTGGGATTGTTTCTGAGGTTAAGATGTGGTTAATTTTGTGTATGAGTCTGTAGAACAACAAAGCTGTGATGTCATGGAATTTTTCTGTGCACTGAAATTCTACTAAAAGATTTGGTCTGACTCTCTGTTCTATAAAATTGCTAATCCGTTAAAAAAAATTGCTAGTATGCATTTGGAAGATAGTTAACATCCCATTAAATATTACAGCAGAGGTAGGGTTTATGTATGATTTCTTCTAAATGTTGATGTAAATATCCTTATTTGTTTTGTTTTAAACCTTGAAATGGGCCTAAAACAGTCTTTCCTTTGCTTTGGGCCTAGCCTTCTCCAACATTTAAAAACTGTTTTTCTTTTTTTGTGTAGGAACTAAAAAACAGGATGCCATATGTTAACCAACATTAACTGGATCCAAATTACATGTGGCTGCTTTTTCTTTATCCAAATAAAATAGCCTGGTTACATTAGCTCTATCATAACCTTGTGAGCAGTATTGTACAGGAGTTCCAAAAAATTAATGAGAGGAAACTTCCATGACACAGAGTTAATTACTTGCAACTTGGATATCGACCACTTAACTTTCTATTTAATGACAGTAGAGGATAAAGTTAATTTGTAAATGGTAAAGTCATACATACTGTTCTAGTAGAGGAGAAGCATTTTCTTTAGTAATGATTTGGGAGATTTAATTACTTGCTAATTATTCTACTGCACTATCTCTAATAAGACTACTAGATATTTGCATATAATACCACTCTATTTCTAGGGATAAAATCTCTATTAGTCATTAATTTACCCCTTTATGGTTTATAAAGTGGAGTATATTAGGAAACTGTTTTTTTCCTCTCAGGAGATTTTTTTTTAATGTATAACAAGCATACAAGTTAAAAGGCAAAATTTACAGTTTTATGCCTTTGGAAAAATGCTCCACCATAACAGGACTTAATGAAATGATTCATATTTTTGTTTGATATCTCTTGGAAATGTTACTAACCCTTGCTGTGTTACTGCTGGACAGACCGCTTGTGTGCTCTGGTAGCCAACTCAACTTCTTTTTAAACTCAGTGTCTCTCTTGCTCACAGTCTATAAACTTTTCTAAGAGATCAGTAACAACTAATATGATTCTATGAATTGAAAGATTTATGATCACCTGAAATGGTAAACTTGGGGTAGGCAAGTATCTATTAAGTGAATTTTACAGTCTTTGTACAGTTCCATAACTATTTAAAAATTTAATAAGACCTATAATATTTTTTATTAAATGATCTGGCATCCAAGTAAGCACATATGAATGAGAAATTTAATAAATACTTTGATCTTGACAAAATGAAGGAATTACCAACTATCAAGGATTTCACTTATTCAGTGAAATGTTAATGAGTTCATTATCACTTAATGTTAATTCAGTGTCAGTGATGTAAATATTTGTGTAATTTCTATTATATGCCCTGCATTGGAAGTCCTTATTAATCTTGCTATAGATGTTGCAAATATATCTTGAGTTATCATTTGTATTCACTTCAGTTGCTCAGTGATGTCCGAGTGTTTGCGATCACATGGACTACAGCACGCCAGGCCTCCCTACCCATCACCAGCTCCCGGAGCTTGCTCAAACTCATGTCCATCGAGTTGGTGATACCATCCAACCATCTCATCCTCTGTCGTCCTCTTCTCCTCCCGCTTTCAATCTTTCCCAGCACCAGGGTCTTTTCCAATGAATCAGTTCTTCTCATCAGATGACCAAAGTATTGGAGCTTCAGCTTCAACATCAGTTAGTTCTTCCAATGAATATTCAGGACTGATTTCCTTTAAGATTGACTGGTTTGATCTCCTTGCAGTCCAAGGGACTCTCAAGAGCCTTCTCCAACACCACAGTTCAAAAGCATCAAATTCTTCAATGCTCGGCTTTCTTTATGGTCCAACTCTCACATCCACACCTGATAACTAGAAAGAAATAAAAGGTATAACAATTAGAAAGAAATAAAATCATTATTTGTAGACAAATATAGACAATAGAGAGAAACTATTTAGTAAGCAAATACTGCATCTTTGCCAGACACNCATCAAATTCTTCAATGCTCGGCTTTCTTTATGGTCCAACTCTCACATCCACACCTGATAACTAGAAAAACCATAGCTTTGACTAGATGGACCTTTGTCAGCAAAGTAATGTCTCTGCTTTTTAATATGCTATCTAGATTGATTGTAGCTTTCCTTCCAAGGAGCAAGCGTCTTTTAATTTCATGGATGCAGTCACCATCTGCAGTGATTTTGGAACCCAAGAAAATAAACTCTGTCATTGATTCCATTGTTTACCCATCTGTTTGTCATGAAGTGATGGGACCGGATGCCATGATCTTAGTTTTCTGATTTTTGAGTTTTAAGCCAACGTTTTCACTCTCCTCTTTCCCTTTCATCAAGAGGCTCTTAGTTTCTCTTTGCTTTCTGCCATAAGGGTAGTGTCATCTGCATGTCTGAGGTTACTGATATTTCTCCTGGCAATCTTGATTCCAGCTTGTGCTTCATCCAGCCAGGTGTTTCACATGATGTACTCTGCATAGAAGTTAAATAAACGGGGTGCCAATAAACAACCTTGTCGTACTCCTTTCCTAACTTGGAACCAGTCCCTTGTTCCATGTCCAGTTCTAACTGTTGCTTCTGGACTGGCATACAGGTTTCACAGGAGGCAGGAAAGGTGGTCTGGTATCCCATCTCTTTAAGAATTTTCCACAGTTTGTTGTGATCCACACAGTCAAAAGCTTTGGCGTAGTCAATAGAGCATGATGCATATGCAGAGCATCTATATCATACGTACACATAGGTACAGTACTGTAAACATATGTTTGTGAATGTATTTGATAGTAGAATGCATATTGTAATGTATATTGTACTGGTGTGTATATATATTACATTATGATATAGATTATATTAGCAAAGACATACGTAGGATTGGATTCCTTTTCAAGTCCCCTCAGCCCCTGTCCTGCATCATGTTGTCTCCAAGGGGATCCTAGAGGGGAACAGCTTGGTTTGTGACATTTGATGTCAGGAGAAGGTAGCTTCTGGCTCTGCTTTATGGTGGTCATCTCCACATAGCCAGCCTGCCTTGTCTTCACTGGCCCTCCAGATTGGGTCCCTGTGTCATGCGCCCACTAATGCAGCTGCAAACACTTCTCTTACCTTTGATTCTGGCTTCAATATGGTTCTGACATCATAGCCCAAGAAGCTGGGTTTGTCCTTCCTGGTGGGCCCGAGTCTCTCACCCACACAGCAGCCCACATACCACTGCTGCTCCTACAGCCTCTAGAGCCTTCTTGACCATGACACAGCAAGAAACACATTTTGTGTTAGGCCCAGAGCACACACAGGGACCTGTCTCTGAACCCAGACAGGGATGGGAAACACAAGTGTCGTGAAACAGTGCTTTCCCTCACTAGACAAGGTGCCGTCACTCTGCTGTTTTTTTCCTTCTGTGGTTTTCTATTCTGTTTGATTGCAGGCATGCTGCTTGTGGTATCTTGTGACTGAGTGTACTAAATTTTAAACTTTGTCTTCTTTATTGAATTTTGAAGAGCACGTTATACATATTGGGCTTCCCTGATGGCTCAGATGGTAAAAAAAAAAAATCTGCCTACAATGCAGTAGACCAGGGTTCAATCCCTGGGTTGGGAAGATCCCCTGGAGAAGTGAATGGCTACTCACTCTGTATTCTTGCCTGGAGAGTTCCGTGGACAGAGGAGCTGGCAGGTTATAGTCCATGGGGTTGTAGAGAGTTGGACATGACTGAGTGACTAACACTTTTTTTTTTTTAACATATTAAGGATTCAGTGAACATTTGTTATGTAGCAAATTGGTTAACTGATCTCACTTGTAGTATTTTCAGACAACAATATTTCTGAAAAGACTCAAACTATATTGTAACCTAGGTATGATCAAGGATGCCTGTGTAAATGACATCCCACCTGTATTCACCTTTGCTGTGTGTTCTAAGTGTAAATGCTCCAAGATATACACTATTCAGTCCAACACATTTAATTAATGTGAAAAGTTGTGTCTGGACTTAAAAAGTCTTAGTGAATATTCTAACTTATATGATCAAACCTACATTATAGATGGTATTTGTTTTTTTATATAATTTATTTTTATATCATTATAGCATTCCTTCGTTATTGCCACTATAAGGCCATAACGGAAACTGAACAAATGAGCCTTGTATTTTTTTAACAAAGTGTTGTTTATGAAAAATTCTCAAATACATATACAAGGAGAAAGAATATACAATATACACATAAATGCAATATGCAACTCATCACCATCACTCAGTTTGAGCAGCTGGCAAACTAATGGGCGTGTTTACTTCATACATACATTTAAGAGATCTTTTTCTCTTAAATATTTTGAGTCAATTATGGACATCATTTCATTGAACTCCATATAATCAGTATACAGTCTAGAAAATACAGATATTTTCTTACCTACCCACAATGCTAGTATCTTTCCTAACAAAGTTAACCATGATTCTTTGTTTCCCAGTATTCAAATTCATATTCAATATGGTTTGACATTAAAAAAAA
>SJYV01022705.1:175645-194774 GCA_006410875.1 Neotragus pygmaeus
TGAACATCTGGAAGTTCACGGTTCATGTACTATTGAGGCGTGGCTTGCAGAATTTTGAGCATTACTTTGCTAGCCTGTGAGATCAGTGCAATTGTGCGTTAGTTTGAGCATTCTTTGGTGTTGCCTTTCTTTGGGATTGGAATGAAAACTGACCTTTTCCAGTCCAGTGGCCACTGCTGAGTTTTCCACATTTGCTGCCATATTGACTGCAGTACTTTCACAGCATCATCTTTTAGGATTTGAAATAGCTTCAACTGAAATTCCATCACCTCCACTAGCTTTGTTTGTAGTGATGCTTCCTAAGGCCCACTTGATTTCACATTCCAGAATGTCTGGCTCTAGGTGGGTGATCACATCATTGTGATTATCTGGGTCGTAAAGATCGTTTTTATATAGTTCTTCTGTGTATTCTTACCACCTCTTCTTAATATCTTCTGGTTCTGTTAGGTCCATACCATTTCTGTCCTTTATCGTGTCCATCTTTGCATAAAATGTTCCCTTGGTATCTCTCATTTTCTTGAAGAGATCTCTGTGAAGTCGCTATGAAGTTGCTCAGTTGTCTCCGACTCTTTGCGATCCCATAGACTCCGTCCATGGGATTTTCCAGGTAAGAGTAGAGGAGTGGGTTGCCATTTCCTTCTCCAGGGGAAATTCCCGACACAGGGATCAAACCCAGGTCTCCCACATTGTAGGCAGATGCTTTAACGTCTGAGTCACTAGGGAAGCCCGAAGAGCTCTCTAGACTTTCCCATTCTATTGTTTTCCTCTATTTCTTTGCATTGATCACTGAGGAAGGCTTTCTTATCTCTCCTTGCTATTCTTTGGAACTCCGCATTCAAATGGGTATCTTTCCTTTTCTCCTTTGCCTTTCACTTCTCTTCTATTCACAGCTATTTGTAAGGCCTCATCAGACAACCATTTTGCCTTTTTGCATTTCTTTTCCTTGGGGATGGTCTTGATCCCTACCTGCTGTACAGTGTCATAAACCTCCATCCATAGTTTTAAGAGATAATATTTACGTTTCCTGATTTAAGATAATTGAGGCTCAAGGACCTTAGAATAATTAGCAGATAGAATTCAGCAGCACAGTTCACCACTGGGTTTAGGACAGATAAGCTTAATTTAACATTAAGAAGTATTAAAATTGTAGAAAAATTGTGTTCATAGTCTCTTCTGTGTCTATATACTTTAGTCAAAATCTTTTGTCCTATCTTTAAAGTAAAAGACAAAAAAAAAATCATCATTCTTCAAGGGGTTGGCAGAGCTCCTAGTCTGAGAACAAATAGACAGATGGTCTCCGTGACATATCCAGGGAAGTTTTTTGAGTCATTCATAAGTACCATTCTGTTACCTGAAAACTGGAAGACAGGAAATTGTTGATTAAGTTGATTAATGCCCTTCAAGTCAGTATCTTCTTTGCAAATGATTCTGCTGCAAAATAAGGCTTGTGCTTCAGGCTTATGTTAATTACTTTAACAAGAGCTCTAAAAACGGAGTGCTAAATCTCAAAAGGATAGTGGAAAGGAAAAAAGTCTAATTGGAAGATTCAGATTACTTGTCTCCTGACCTTGGCGGGCCACTCACAATAAGAGAAAGGAGAAGAATTCAGAGTGACACAGCTCTTTCTGTGAAGCTGGGTTTTGTACGTCCTGTGAAGAGATTGGGACAGAAGAAGAGGTCTGAGGTTGGCTTGAAGGCATCATAGCTTAAAATAATTAAATGTAATATTGAGCCCATAGCCTGTGCATGCTCAGCCACTTCAGTTGTGTCTGACTCTTTGCAACCCTATGGACTGTAGGAGCCCATAGCCTAAGTCTCTTGAAAAATATGTAACTTATGATATTCAGCAGCATCTTTTCAAAATGACGTTTATAAGGGATTTCCCTGGCAGTCCAGTGGTGAAGACTCTGAGCTTCCAGTGCAGCGGGTGTGGGTTCAATCCCTGCTCAGGAAACGAAGATCATACATGTCATGTGAGGCAGCCAAAAAATAAAAACAAAAACTCTTAAACCAAAAATAATAATAATAACCTTTATAAGAATCACAATTTAACATTTGGAAATCTAAATTCAAGGATATTTAAATGCTTTGAATATTTGTAACCCAAAAGTTACAAACTTTGCCTTTAAACGTTTTTATTAGATCAATGAATTCCAATTTCCTATTAAGGGAAATGTTTTCTTGGTTTTACAGTTTAAATCATTTATAATAAACCTTAGTACTCTAGCTCTTTCCCATTCACCCATGTGTTTGTGTTTCTAGTGCTTTTACTGCTAATAATAGCGAATATTTCTGGAGTGCTTAACTACGTGTCAAGCACTGTTCTTAATGTATTATATATCCTCTAATCTTCACAGTGACCTTAGGTAGAGAGTATTTATGTGCCTGTTTATAGATGGGGAAAGCTGGCACAGAGAGGCGAAAGTGATCATCCAAGGTCACACAGTTTCTATTTGAATTCAAGCTGGGTCTCTTCAGAGCCCACCTCAGAACCATTCTACACTCTGCCAGTCTTTGCGTGGGCAACTTCATAGGAAGATACCTTCTATGGTATCTTTACTTAAGAGACTTAAGTAAAGTATTACTTAAAGCAACAGAGGGCTTTCCTATAAATGGGGTCCAAAGAATCACGTACCTTCATTCCCATTGCCCAAAACAGTGCTGATCCCTGGAAGCCTCTGAGCTCCTTGGGAGGTGTGGGGGGAGCCAGGCCACCTCCCCAAGATGGAGGGTGGGGAGCTACCTGGGCTCCAGAGATCCCAGGAGAGTTTAAGAAGGAGAGAGTGGGAAGGCACAAGGAAGAATCCTTTTACTCATTGACAGTGGAAACATGCCAAAACACAACAGGGCTCTCTAAAATTGTGTATCGTGGCAGATTTTTTCCGAGAAACTAGTAAGTTACACCTTCCCAAGTGGCGTTAGTAGTAAAGAACCTGCCTGCCAGTGCGGGAGACATAAGAGACCTGGGTTCAATCCCTGGTTTGGAAAGATCCCATGGAGCAGGAAATGGCAACCCACTCCAGTATTCTTGCTTGGAGAATCCCATAGCCAGAGGAGGCTGGCGCGTACAGTCCATGGGGTCGCAAAGAGCCAAACATGACTGAAATGACTTAGCGTGAGGCACAAGGAAGTTGTACTGTAGTTGAATAGAGGAACTTAGAAGGCTGGATTGTGAACATCCCTGATTCTAAAATAATAGTTTAGGTACTGTTGTTTAAGGATTCAGGAAGTAGATTGGGTTTAACTTTTTCATCTTTAGTTTACTTCGTTTGGAATGTGTTTGCATAACATTTTTCTTCTTGGAGTAAACATTATGTCTGAGAAACTGACATGTTCCACAGCGTTCTTTTAATTAGAGGTAGACATTTCTGTTCCTTTCTCTGAGACAATTTAAAGGGCCCCAAACAAGTAAAATGCAAAAAAGTGTAAGCTGTCTTCATCAGCAAAGCTTCATTGTGTGCCCAGGGTGAGAGAGTTTACTAGGTGCTGATGGCCAAGTAGATGGACGTTGTGTTTTTAGCTAAAGAAATGTATTCAATCAATTTTCAGTATTGTTGCTTTTTATAAAACGAGACTAATCCTCTTGTATTTTTTGGCAGAAGCGTAAGCTTCTGTGCCATTTCCTTCTCTTGTCTGTTGAAAAGTGCTTAGTAATTTTTGCCCTTGAATTTGTTTACTTATTGGACAATAAATGTGAGTCGATGCTGTGGCTTGTTACCTGAGTCTAATTTAAATGTGTGTTTGGCATTTTGTTCTAGAGCCCTAGCAAGAAGAGGTGTTATTTTTGATATATGTGTAATATGTTTTAAGTCAATTTTGAATAAATGTCCCCTAGTATTTCTCTTACAGAAGTTGACTTTATTTAGAAAGATGTTGAATCCTTTAAAGTTTGGATTCATGTGGGTTTGTATCATATCACAAAGTTGTATTGTCTTATCTCTAATATAATTAAAACTTGTATGGGAGTAGCAAAGGTAATTTTTAAAAATTTGGAAGTATTGATTTATTGTTTATGGGGCTACTCAGGAATCTGTATTTCTCAGTTTTCTTTTTAAAAGACTGAAACCTTCAGAATTCCACGTCAGTTAGGCTGCATGAGATCAGTTATATACAATGTTAAATTAAAGTTGTACTTATGAATTACTGACGTCCAGATAGATGGGGGGGAAAGGACAGGAAACAAAGATGTTCCACCAAGAGAAAATTTAGATTTTTTTTTTCTTGTTAAAGATGTTTCACCAGTTTAGCAATATTGTTCTTCATACCTAAAAGATGCTCAGGTCATATTCATTAATATTTATGGATAAGTCAATAATTTTACTCAATTTCTGTTGCTTTTTGAGGTCATTTGATAGCATTTGCTCCTGGCTGGTCTTACTATTATTTCACTTTTCCCAAGCAGTGTTTTAAACAAGGTCAATTGGGTTATCTGTAACTTTTTTATATTTTTATCTCAAAACAGAGGAAGTACAGAAAGCAGTGTAACAGCTGCTGTCCCTCTTGCCTCCTGCTCCTTTCCTCTGGTTTCAAATTTATTTTTCCCAAAGTATATCTTTTTATAGTTCTTTAAGTTATAATCAGCGGCGGGTAAATCACTTCGTTTAGTTTATCTCAGATGCTCAGATTTTCCCCCGAGTTAGCAGTGATATTTCAGCTGAGAATAGAATTCTAGTTTCACGTTTATCCTCCTTCCAGACTTTTGCCAATAAGTTTCACCATGTTGCCTTTAACACTGCTGTTGAACAGTCTGGTTGATTTGCGGATTATTTACTTTTTTCTCTGTCTGCTTTTATGTTTGTTTGTTTGTTTGCTTTGTCTATAGCTTTCTGCAGTTTCCCCACACTCTGTGTTGAGATGTGGATTTATTTCTATTTTCCTGTTTGAGACTCTTATGCTTCTTAAATTGAAGGTTCATGGTTTTCATCAGTTTTAGAAAATTCTTAGCCATTAAATATTTGGNTGTTTGTTTGTTTGTTTGCTTTGTCTATAGCTTTCTGCAGTTTCCCCACACTCTGTGTTGAGATGTGGATTTATTTCTATTTTCCTGTTTGAGACTCTTATGCTTCTTAAATTGAAGGTTCATGGTTTTCATCAGTTTTAGAAAATTCTTAGCCATTAAATATTTGGTTACCACTTCTCCACTTTTCCTCTTTTTTTCTGGCATTCATATTAGATATGCATTGCTCTATCACCTGTCATTTTACCCTTCTTTAATTATTTCTACTCCTCTATCTTGCTGCTGTATTCTGATTCAATTCCTCAGGTCTAATCTTTAATTTATTGATCTTCTCTTGGGCTATAGGACTTCCCTGGTGGCTCAGTGGTAAAGAATCCACCTTTCAATGCGGGAGACACAGGTTCAATCCCTGGGTTGAGAAGATACTCTGGAGAAGGAAATAGCAATCCACTCCAATATTGTTGCATGAGAAACTTCATGGACAGAGGAGCCTGATGGGCCATAGTCCATAGGGTCACCGAAGAGTCAGATATGATTTAGCAGCTAAACCATGACAACTCTTGGGCAGTGTCTAATCTGATGTATAATGTGTCCAATGACAGTTATAATTTTGGTGATATAATATTTTGTTTCTAAAAGTATGTTTTAAAATCTATTTAGGTGAGGATTTTTTTTTTAATTTGAGGGCTTCCTTATTTTTAGAACTTCCGTTGTGTGTCTTTGATCACCTTAAACATACATTTTTGTTTGTGTCCTCTCTTAGGTTAGCCCCAGAATCTTCACTGTCTTGGGCCAAATATTATATTAATTTCTTGGTTTGGGAATTTCTGCACCTGGAAGGTGATACAAATATAAGCTCCAAACTCTTATAAGACTTAAGACTGTGGTTTAAAATTCTTGGGGAGGGTTTTGTTGTTTTTACCCAGGACTGAGGCAGGGGCCATTGGAATATCTTTTCATCTTCCGGTGCCAGTACATAGCTTTGCCCCTAGCCCACTGTTTCGTTGTTTAGGACCACACTTTATGTGGGCATCTTATCTCCAGTGCCCCACCTCTCAAGGTTCACAGCTTTGTTTCCTGTCCCCAAATGGACAACAACAAAAAGCCTCCGGCATGATGAGACCAGTAGTCCATCCACTGCATCACCTCCTGTCTTTCTGCTTTTCATTTCCCTTTTCCTTTCTTGTGAACTCATTTCTTCACTTTAAAAAGTCCTATATTCCACTCACCATTTTCAAGTGTTTATAGCCTGTGAACTTTTGCATTATCTTGGTCTATTATCTTGCCAGAGCCCTCTACAGAATTCTTGGTTTGCCTTTCATGCAGATAAGGACAAGGTAGATCTTTGCATTGTGACGTTCCTATACAAGCAAACATTCCCATGGCAAGATGGGGTGCCCCAAGATGAATAAAAGGAAGAGTGAGGGGATTGTCTAGTCAGAGCTATGGTTTTTCCAGTAGTCATGTGTGGATGTGAGAGTTGGATTATAAAGAAAGCTGAGCGCCAAAGAATTGAAGCTCTTGAACTGTGGTGTTGGAGAAGACCCTTGAGAGTCCCTTGGACTGCAAGGAGATTCAACCAGTCCATCCTAAAGGAAATCAGTCCTGAATATTCATTGGAAGGACTGATGCTAAAGCTGAAACCCCAATCCTTTGGCCACCTAATGTGAAGAATTGACTCATTGGAAAAGACCCTGATGCTGGGAAAGATTGCAGGCAGGAGGAGACGGGGATGACAGAGGATGAGATGGTTGGATGGCATCACCAACTCGATGGACTTGAGTTTGAGTAAACTCTGGGAGTTGGTGATGGACCAGGAGGCCTGGTATGCTGCAGTCCAAGGGGTCGCGAGGAGTTGGACATGACTGAGCATCTGAACTGATGATTTGTATAGGTGGAGTCAAAGGAGAGCAGGTTTTCAGGTGAGGATGAAGGGGAACCAGAGGACAGATGCTAAAAGTCAGTGACACCTTCAGGAATGAGTAAGTGGTCTAGCGTGGATGGGGGATAGAAAGGATGTGCTTGCCTGTCACCATGTATGTAGCCCACCAGTCCCTCTTCCTGGAATGCCCTCGGCTCTTCATCCTGCCTTCATCTTTCAAGGCCCATCTCAAATACCTCATCATCTGGAAAGGTTATTTGATTTCTTCCCTGACTCTACACAATTATACAGATGTGGATATACGTACCTGTAAATCTCTATCTGAACCACTGTATCATTATCTCAAGCAAACTGGCTTCATTAAATAAGAGTATTAGAATAGACTAGAATAGAAAATGTCAGAACATTATAGGTTTTAAAGGTACATGTTGTTTTATGATCAGTTGTGTTTATATCTACCAGACCTTGGTATAAAATGTGTATTTTTTTGATGAGTAGGGTGAAGGATACAGAAATTCTTTTTTAAGTTGAAGAATTTAGGAATTCCTGGAGGACCAACAGTTAGGACTGCTTTCACTGCTGAGGGTCCAGGTTCAATCCCTGGTTAGGGAACTAAGATCTCACAAGCCATAGGGAGTGGCCAAAAAAAAAAAAAANCGTCTCTCCATTTATATAGCATCTGTCACAAGGAGTCACAGGCAATTACCTTCTCAATAAACTCTTTTCCAAAAAATCAAGACTCTCCAGCCCTTCAAAATTCATTAGCTCCCATAATCTTGACTTTGGCGATTTAATGGGCGAGAAGAGATAAAGTCGAAAACAAAGCAGCTTTTCATCCAGGCTGATCTGAATTCAAATTCTGATTCCACCTCTTTAGTGTTGGGAGGCCAGTCAGTCCCTCTCCTTTTTTCCTCATTTGCAAGAGCCTAGCTCGTGGGTGGATGAGAGAAGTCCGGGTCATAGGGGGAGCTCTGACATAATTCTTAGCACCTGCCAGATGCTCCGTTGTCCACATCACCATGTTCTCATGGTCGCCTAGAAACTGGTATCAGCTGAGTAAATCCCCTGGTGTGTTTCTCTGGCGGTCATCCTGGTGCTTCCTCTCTGTTGTTCAGAAGGAGTGGAGGCTTGAGCAGAGTGGCGGGCTGCCTGCTGTTGCCATGCCCTGTTGTTGTCAGGTGGCTGTTCTGAACTCCACCTTGGCGATGAGAAAGGCACAGCCAGAGCTGGTTTGGGCAGAACTGGTGTGGATTCTTTAGGGACTTAAGCTCTGAGAGGTGACAGAGGCAAGCAAACAAAACTTTATATGACAAGGCAACACTCCTGTTCTCTCACCTTAGAGCCAGCAAAATATCAATACTTGAGGTTTATGCGGGTATAACTTGTGAAGACTTAGGAAATGAAACCAGGGATTTGAAGTGGGTCTACGTAGAATGGTTTTCCAAGACTTTCCAAGAGGAAATTTCACAGCTTCTTGAGGGTAGGGATCTGGGAGACAAGTAGGAACGCTGTAGTGTTGGGAGGCCAATGGCCCAAAAAGTAAAAGGCTGGATTACTCAACTAAGTAAAACACGTTTGGAAAATTTCAAGAACTTTCCTTTCTCTCATTCATATATTTAAATTTGTTGAAAACCTCAGAAGGAAAAATAATCTAATTTTATTAGTCATCTAATCAAACTGATTTTTCCTGTTTTATTGAGATAAAATTGATACGTAGCATTGTATCGGTTTCAGATGTACAGCATACCAATGTCATATATATCTTATAAAATGATCACCACAATAAGTTTAGTTAACATCCATCACCTTACATGGTTGCAGTTTGTGTGTGTGTGTGTGTGTGTGTGTGTGTGTGTGTGTGTGATGAGAAGTTTTTAATGTAATCCTATTTTAAAGGAATTTTCTGAATTTATTTTATTTCTCTTCGGCCGTGGTGGGGCCTTGTTGCTGCATGGGCTTTCTTTAGTTGGGAAGAGCAGGGACGACTCTCTAGTCTCGCTGGAGTGGCTTCTCTTGTTGCAGAGCACAGGCCCTGGGCTTCAAGAGTTGTGATTCCGGGCTCTAGAGCACAGGCTCAGTAGTGTGGTGCATAGGCTTAGTTGCCCCAAGGCATCTGTGATCTTCCTGGACCGGAAATAGAACCCATGTCTCTTGCATTGCCAGTCAGATTCTTTACTACTGAGTCACCAGGGAAGCCTGAGCATTCTTGAGATTTACTCTCTTTGCAGCTTTCAAACATGCAGCTTGGTATTGTCAGCTATCACCCTGCTGTATGTTACGTCCTCAGAACTTAGGTATGTAATAACCAGAAGTGTGTGCCTTCAAGAATCTTCAGCCATACTTCTNTCTTGAGGGTAGGGATCTGGGAGACAAGTAGGAACGCTGTAGTGTTGGGAGGCCAATGGCCCAAAAAGTAAAAGGCTGGATTACTCAACTAAGTAAAACACGTTTGGAAAATTTCAAGAACTTTCCTTTCTCTCATTCATATATTTAAATTTGTTGAAAACCTCAGAAGGAAAAATAATCTAATTTTATTAGTCATCTAATCAAACTGATTTTTCCTGTTTTATTGAGATAAAATTGATAGGTAGCATTGTATTGGTTTCACATGTACAGCATACCAATGTCATATATATCTTATAAAATGATCACCACAATAAGTTTAGTCAACATCCATCACCTTACATGGTTACAGTTTGTGTGTGTGTGTGTGTGTGTGTGTGATGAGAAGTTTTTAATGTAATCCTATTTTAAAGGAATTTTCTGAATTTATTTTATTTCTCTTCGGCCGTGGTGGGGCCTTGTTGCTGCATGGGCTTTCTTTAGTTGGGAAGAGCAGGGACGACTCTCTAGTCTCGCTGGAGTGGCTTCTCTTGTTGCAGAGCACAGGCCCTGGGCTTCAAGAGTTGTGATTCCGGGCTCTAGAGCACAGGCTCAGTAGTGTGGTGCATAGGCTTAGTTGCCCCAAGGCATCTGTGATCTTCCTGGACCGGAAATAGAACCCATGTCTCTTGCATTGCCAGTCAGATTCTTTACTACTGAGTCACCAGGGAAGCCTGAGCATTCTTGAGATTTACTCTCTTTGCAGCTTTCAAACATGCAGCTTGGTATTGTCAGCTATCACCCTGCTGTATGTTACGTCCTCAGAACTTAGGTATGTAATAACCAGAAGTGTGTGCCTTCAAGAATCTTCAGCCATACTTCTCAGACTGCCTGTTCTGTCCACCCTCCTCCCTATAGTTTGGCCAATACACAGGAAACTTGGTTTTTCATCAGAGCTCTGCTACCAGCCTGTGCTTCCAACTAAGTCACTTAACTGTGATTCATCATGGTTTTCTCTTTTATGAAATGTTCACCGTCAAGCCCAGTTTTACCTCTGGTGTACATAACAAATGTAAGCATTAACTCTCCACATCTTTGAGTGAATAAGTCACATCCCAGTGCATCCACTCAGGTTAAAGCCACCATTGTCCTAGCCGGGAGCTGCAGTGAAGCTAAACCAGGTACTGAGCAGAGTTTTCATCCAGATCTATGGTCTATCAGCATAAAATGCCAATAGGAAGAAGAAGAAATTCTGACTCACCTAAGACTTAGAAAGCAAGTGATTTATTCTCTAATTGAAACCTGGAAAGAGGAAAAGATCTGCATCACCTCAGAGAACACACCCCTTTCATCTTGTCCTTCATTAGAGCCTAGAACTGAGCAGAGCTCGCCATTCTGTAACAGTCTGATATTTAAAAACACTTTTCAGATGAAAGCCCATGTGACATTGGGAAGGTTTTATTTTTGGAATTGCTCAAGTCTTGATAGCCTCTGCTCACAAAACAGTTAATGGAGGAAATAGTATCCCTGTATTGAGCTTGGAGCATAGGTGAGGGGTGACAGACAGTCATAGAGATGCTAACTGAAGGATGTAGGGAAGGAGTCTTAATAATCACATGACGGGCTCTAACTTGTTAGTTTCACTGGTGGCTCAGATGGTAAAGAATCTGCCTGCAATGCGGGAGACCTGAATTCGATCCCTGGGTCAAGAAGATCCCCTGGAGAAGGGCATGGCAACCCACCAGTGTTCTTGCCTAGACAATCCCTATGGACAGGGGAGCCTGGCCAGCTAGAGTCCATGGGGTTCCAAAGAATTGGACACGACTGAGCAACTAAGCACAGCTGGTTTGCTAACATAAGAGACACAAGTCAGAGAATTTCTGTTGTTCAGTTGCTTGCTGCTGCTGCTAAGTCGCTTCAGTTGTGTCCAACTCTGTGAGACCCCACAGATGGCAGCCCACCAGACTCCCCGGTCCCTGGCATTCTCCGGGCAAGAACACTGGAGTGGGTTGCCATTTCCTTCTCCAATGCATGAAAATGAAAAGTGAAAGTGAAGTCACTCAGTTGTGTCCAACTCTTTGCAACCCCGTGGACTGCAGCACGCCAGGCTTCCCTGTCCCTCACTATCTCCCAGAGTTTGTTCAAACTCATGTCCATTGAATCAGTGATACCATCCAACCATATCACCCTCTGTTGCTGCCTTCTCCTGCCCTCAGTGTTTCCCAGCATCACTCTTTTCCAATGAGTTGGCTCTTCGCATCAGGTGGCCAAAGTTTTGGAGCTTCAGCGTCNGAGTGGGTTGCCATTTCCTTTTCCAATGCATGAAAATGAAAAGTGAAAGTGAAGTCACTCAGTTGTGTCCAACTCTTTGCAACCCCGTGGACTGCAGCACGCCAGGCTTCCCTGTCCCTCACTATCTCCTAGAGTTTGTTCAAACTCATGTCCATTGAATCAGTGATACCATCCAACCATATCACCCTCTGTTGCTGCCTTCTCCTGCCCTCAGTGTTTCCCAGCATCACTCTTTTCCAATGAGTTGGCTCTTCGCATCAGGTGGCCAAAGTTTTGGAGCTTCAGCGTCACTCCTTCCAATGAATATTCAGAGTTGATTTCCTTTAGGATTGACTGGTTTGTTCTCCTCACTGTCCAAGGGACTCTAAAGAGTCTTCTGCAGCACCACAATTCGAAAGTATCAATTCTCTGGCACTTAGCCTTCTGTATGGTCCAACTCTCGCATCCATACAGACTACTGTACATGATTTCTATTTTAATATAAGACTAAAAATAAACTAAGGGGCTTCCCTGGTGGCTCAGTGGTTAAAAAAAAAAAAAAAATCCACCTGCCAATGCAGGAGACATGGGTTTGATCCTTGGGTGGGGAAGGTTCCCCTGGAGAAGGAAGTGGCAACCCACTCCAGTATTCTTACCTGGGAAATCCCATGGACAGAGGAGCCTGGTAGGCTACAGTCATGGAGTCACAAAGAGTTGGACACAACTTAGCAACTGAACAACAAAAAATAAACTAGAAGTAACACAGAAGAGCGTTTTGGTGTGCAAGTGTTTAAAGAATCCAGGATGCCACTCTTGGTTGTGACTGTGTCGTGCCTCGAGATCACACCTATAGGGACAGCAGTCAGGGTGAGCTGACACAGATGTGGAAAGGCTGAGCAATTTGCCATCGACTGCTTTACCCCATGTGAATGCGGTTCTAGATTCAGGCAGCCCTGCCTGCGGACACACCTCTGGCCCTGCGTCTCAGGCTTTCAGCTCCTCCTCTACCTGACGTCACAGACTGGTAACAGCACAGCTCTCCAATTAACCCCAAACTGAGCAGTGTGCTGTGTTAAACCCCACACTGTGCTGTAACACTGACACAGGTGACCTCCCACCAACAAACCGAGTACGGAGAGGGTTCTGGTAGTTTTAATGAGTCTGATTGTGGCTGTGAGGAAGCATAGCCTTTTGTAAGTGAAATGCACACTCACCCAACCTCCTCTTAGGATTTCAGACCGGATCTGACAAGAGCCAAGAGACTAAGGTTGTTCTATAGTCTCTTTGTAGTTGTAAAAGAGCTCTTCTTTCATTTGTCTGGTACCTCTGGCCGGTATATGGATTGAACATTCTGCTGTAGTCCTGTGTTTCACCTCTTCAGATACCTCAGTTGTCTGCTGATGTCTAGATATCAGAAGATATCAGATCCTTTCATCAGGAACTTTTACTTTTAATATTTAAGGAATTTGTGAATTAGGAAATCCTGCTGTACTAATTGAAGGACAGAATTACTGTCTCTAATTAAATTGGGATCTTTATATGGTGCATTTTCATGAAAGCTATCATTAGTCATGCTTACAGCCTGATGAAGTGGAGTGTTAGTCGCTCTGCTGCTAAGTCGCTTCAGTCGTGTCCAACTCTGTGCGACCCATAGACGGCAGCCCACCAAGCTCCGCCGTCCCTGGGATTCTCCAGGCAAGAACACTGGAGTGGGTTGCCATTTCCTTCTCCAATGCATGAAAGTAAAAAGTGAAAGTGAAGTCACTCAGTCGTGTCCGACTCTTCAAGATCCCATGGACTGCAGCCTACCAGGCTCCTCCATCCATGGGATTTTCCAGGCAAGAGTACTGGAGTGGAATGCCACTGCCTTCTCCAGAGTTAGTTGCTCAGTCGTGTCCAACTCTTTCAACCCCCAGGCAGTAACCCACCAGGCTCCTCTGCCAATGGAATTCTCCAGGCAAGAATACTAAAGTCTGTTGTCATGCCCCTCTCCAGGGGATCTTCCAAACCCAGAGATCGAACCTGGGTCTCGTGCATTGCAGGCAGATTCTTTACCAACTGAGCCACTAGGGAGGCCTGATAGCCAGTCACTAACCTCAGTGTTGACATTTCAAGATAGTATTTCATCTTGATCAGAATTTGCAAATTGGTGGGGTGTTTTTTTTTCCACTGTTGTATATGCCAGTCTGACAACCAGTTGTTACACATATGTCATCTAAGGATGTGCAAATAGCAGAAAGAGCACCTTTAGTATCTCTCTGCACTATGGATTCAAGTTAGCTTTCCAGAAGGACAACCAGCTAGTGTTTTAGCCAAACTTCTCTTAGTAGAGACTCTCTTGCTTCAACAGTCCTAATAAGGGAAATGTGAAAAGAATAAAAATAATTTCTAGATTTACTTTCCTATTGACAATAGAGATATAATTAAAGTAATGCTGTCCTTAAAGGAGACTGAGAAACAATTCAGGTCAGATAAGAAATATTTATATTATACTTGACAAAGTACTGGATTATTTTCCAAGTTATAAATAAATATATAACTTTTAAAATAGCTTTTACTTAGCAAAGCAGCTCAACCTGGCATCCCTTACTTAATCTAGTAAGACTTTCACCAGGAATCTGAAAACTCACCCTAAGCCAGAAGCAAAATACTATTAGTAGCTGAAACCAGACATAATTGTTGAAAGGTTGCATTGGGCTGCTAAATGACATGGTCTTTCCGATGAGCTCACAAACTCACTTTTTTTCGTGTACTGTTCAACTTGAAGTTTGTTTGCCTTGTTAGGAGTATTCTTGGATTCATACAGATGAAAAGTTGTTCTTTTGTGACTGTTAAATGGGCTTTTTCGGCCATGAAATGAAATTTAATATACCATGAGAATAAAAGTTCGATTGAACCCTACAGCCAATAAACCATATGGAAGGTATCATGAAGTCTTAAAAAAAAAAAAAAAGAAAAAAGCACCATAGGGCTCTTTATTTCAACTTAACCGTATCCAGTTCAATTCATTCATGAGTGAGGCGATAATTTTTATGGCCAGTGACTATGAGAAGATGATCAAAGTTTCTTCTTTTTGAGAATACAAAACCAGGAGAACGTTGTTCCTCAAGTCATCTCCAGTCTAGCCTTTTTTGTTATATGTGTAGCTTTACTACTTATAGGATATCGTTTTTAACACAAAAGATCATTTGAAAATACATCATTTTTAAAGTGACAGAGAATACCAATAAAAGTAAGTTCGTTCAGTTCGGTTGTGACATAATAATTAACATTGAAGGCCCATTCTTAAAATCACTGTGATCTAATACTGCTATGTTTACACAGCATTTTGCATTTTGACTTTCCTGAAAGTCAGTTTTAGGCAGCAGCAGTCTTCAGCACCATAGTAATTTTAACTGGCTAAAATTCTAAAAGTCATGTATTAACAAGAAGACATAATTTATTAGGTATTTTTGATTGCCTTTTACAGGTATATCTAATATTTCCAACTTCAGTGATTCTTAAAAGTCAGCATTCCGTTTGATGGTATTTTCAAATTTGAGGAATTTCTACTCAATTCATAGGTGGTAGTTACAGAAGTTTGTGGAAGGTTAGGTAATATAATCTTTACATAGTTTTTTGTTTGACCTAACATGTAAGTATTGCTTTTTTAAAATTGAGGTATGTTCACATACCATGAGGGCTTCCCTAGTAGCTCAGTTGGTAAAGAATCCGCCTGCAATGCAGGAGACCCTGGTTCGATTCATGGGTCGGGAAGATCCACTGGAGAAGGGATAGGCTACCCACTCCAGGATTCTTGGGCTTCCCTGGTGGCTCAGCTGGTAAAGAATCCACCTGCAATGTGGGAGACCTGGGTTCCATCCCTGGGTTGGGAAGATCCCCTGGAGAAAAGAATGGCCACTCACTTCAGTATTCTGGCCTGGAGAATTCCATGGAGTGTATAGTCCATGAGGTCATGAGGTGACAAAGAGTCAGACAAGACTGAGTGACTTTCACTTCACATACCCTGAGGGCTTCCCTGGTGGCTCAGCTGGTAAAGAGTCCACCTGCAATGTGGGAGACCTGGGTTCCATCCCTTGGAGAAGGGAACGGCTACCCACTCCAGTATTCTTGCCTGGAGAATTCCATGGATAGAGGAGCCTGGTGGGCTACAGTCCATGGGGTCACAAAGAGTCAGACATGACCGAGCGACTTTCCTATTCACTTTCACATATCATGAAGTTCATCATTTTGTGCAATTCAGTGAGTATTCACAAAGCTGTACAATATCCACTACTAATTCCAGAACACTGCCGGTTAATGGCACTTTAAAAGATAGAGTAAGTAGATTTTGAGTAAGTAGATTTTTTTTTCAAACTGTTACCTTCTGGAGTTTTTGTTTTATCAGAAAACCATGCCTTTTTCCCTTGGTTAACGTAACTGGGTCATTTCAGTTTTAGCTGGGAAGTTTTGATTAGCTGCATAAATCTGGGTATGTAATGAACATATATAATGATGATCATGAGAATACTGCATATGAAATTGCCTGTTTGGTCTCATGAGTAAAACCAAAATTCAAGATACTTAATGGACTGTGGAACGTTCAGAGGAAGGAAAATGCTTACCCAGGAGTCAAGCCAAATTCTGATTCACAAATGGCCAAGTGGCAGCATTCCCTGCACTCTTCATGCTATTTTTTATCAGAATTATTTCTTATCAAGTGGTTTTTAACAGAATTGCCTCCCCTCCTCCCTTTGGTCTCCAAGAAAATAAAATGCCTTTCAGACAGATGAGGGATTCTTCTCATTCACTCAGTGAAGAGGTTTACTTTAAATCAGTATCATTAAAGTACAATTTATCTACAATAAGCTACAGAGGATTAAAATCTATGATTTCATGAATTTTGACAAATTTGCACACCCATGTCAGCATCGCCACCATCCAGATACAGAATGTTTCCATAGTCCTTAGGAGTTCACTGAGGCCCTGTGCAGGCCCATACCACCATCTGGGGCCTCGAGCAACTATTGAGCTATGTGGAGGTTAATTCCCAGTTTCTAGACTTTTATATAAATGGAAGCCACATAGGGTGTACTCTTTTGTGTCTGTTTTTCACTGAGCATAGTACATTTGAGGCAGTATCCATTTATTATTTATCAGTAACTCATTCATCTTTATTGTTGAGTAGAATTCCATTTAATGTATATACTGTAAAGAGTCAGACACGGTTGAGTGAATGAACCACACCAGCAACCACAATGTGCTTATTAATACTTAGTTACCTTTAAATGGTTTTGGGGTCAAAACAGAGTGTTTGAGTATAATTTTGACCAATGCAAGTCTTTTTTTTTTTCTTATTCTTTTTTAAGATTCTTTCCCACTATAGCTTATTATAAGATACTGAATATAGTTCTGTGTGCTATACAATAGATTCTTGTATTTTTATCTGTATTATTTAATACATATAGTAATGTATATCTCCAATCCCAAGCTTTTATTATCCCCTCCTCCCTTCTCGTTTTGGTAACCATACATTTGTTTTCTGTGTTTTTGAGTAACCAGCACAAGTCTTGATTTTCACGGGTCATGCTAACAATTATACTAATATATATTATATAAGGTGTTGTGATAGTAGCTTACAGATAGACACAGTGCTTTTTAACTTTCAAGTGCAAGTGATTGTACTTGAGGCTATGCATTATACAAAGAAGAATAAGACAGGTTTTTATTTTGGGGCTTTGCTGTCATGTTTCAGATGCAGTAGTTTTAACCTTAACCCTGGCACATGGGTAATAATAATAATAGTTCATCCTTCTGTATGGTACCTATGGAGTGCAGGCACTGTTCTTAATACTTGAATCATATCAACTCACCTAGTTTTCACGTCCACATCACGGGATTGGTAGGTACTCTCATGCCCCACTTCACATACAAGGAAGCAACTTGCCGAAAGTCACACAGTACGTGATGGGGCTGGGACTCAGCACAGACCATCCATCTCCTGGAGTCTTGCTGTTAACCACCGTACTCATGGCCTCCGTGGTTTTTTTGCCAGAGAAGCCTAACTTGGGAGATTTAGTAAGATGTACCAAAGGTGGTGTAGTTGTGCTTAATGTCCTGATTAAAATCCTGGTTTGATTGACTTCAGAATTCAAGCTCTAGTCAACTTGAGAAGGGAAATGGATGGGAATAACCAGGATGGCTTTTGTTAGGTACCCTGGAACTGAAGAACAGCAAAAGAGCTGTGTAAGAGTGAAACCTCTGCCACTTCTTATAGGAGTGATCAGGGACAGTGTGGTGGAGTAAATGAACCTTGTACTACAGGCAGAATTTCTTTGACAAGAGGTGGTTTGGTTAGTCTGAGAAGGTGGTGTGTGTGTGTGTGATGTGGTGGTGGTGGTAGTGTTCAGACGCTAAGTCATGCCCGAGTCTCTGTGACACCGTGAACTGCAGCATGCCAGACTCCTCTGTCTTCTACTATCTCCCAGAGTTAACCCAAACTCACATCCACTGAGTCAGTGATACTGTCTACCCATCTCATCCTCTTCTGCCCCCTTCTCCTTTTGCTTTCAATCTTTTATGGCATNACCGTGAACTGCAGCATGCCAGACTCCTCTGTCTTCTACTATCTCCCAGAGTTAACCCAAACTCACATCCACTGAGTCAGTGATACTGTCTACCCATCTCATCCTCTTCTGCCCCCTTCTCCTTTTGCTTTCAATCTTTTCTGGCATCAGGGTCTTTTCCAGTGAATCAACTCTTCGCATCAGGTGGCCAAAGTATTGGAGCTTCAGCATCAGTCCTTCCAGTGAATATTTGGGGTTGATTTCCTTTAGGATTGACCGGTTTGATCTCCTTGCAGTGTTCTCCAGCACCACAATTTGAAAGCATCAATTCTTTGGCGCTCAGCCTTCTTTATGAGCCAACTCTCATATCCGTATGTGACTACTGGGAAAAACATAGTCTTATCAAAAGATAAATCATAACATGATTGATTTCACATCCCCAGCAGCATCCCTCATTAATGTAAACATTTGAGGAGAAAGACCAGCCTGTGAGGGACACAGAGAAAAGATATCTAAAGAATTGGAGGGGGAAAAGTGGGGGATGGAAAGATTTGGGTAGAAAAAGGAATCATCAGTAGTGTTTCACTGCAGCTAAGAATTCCAAAAAGAAAGTGCTGAGAGATGGCCTCCAGATGTGTTGTTTGGGAAGTCACTGGGCTTCTAGGGGCCCAGTTTTTTAGTGATGACACAAGGTCAGATTGCAGGTGGTTGAAGAAAGAGTTGGAGAGGAAGGGAAAGACTGAAAGTGTAGATCACTCATTGGAGAACTAAGGATGAGAAGGGAGTAGAAAGTAGTAGCCAGAGATGGAGGTATGGTGAAGGTGGACACTAAGATGAAAAGTTCTAAGTGAGCACAAGAGCCAGGGGAGCAGGGCAAGAGAGATTGACCTTTGGGGAGTGAGGAGCTGACTGATGGTTCGAGGTCCCAGAGGAGGCAAGGAAAGATGCATTCACATGTAAATGTCCACTCAGTGGACATGGCATGCACAGTTGGGATGTATGTGTGTGCTCAGTTCAGTCGTTCAGTCGTGTCCGACTCTTTGCAACCCCATGAATCGCAGCACGCCAGGCCTCCCTGTCTATCACCAACTCCCGGAGTTCATTCAGACTCACATCCATCGAGTCAGTGATGCCATCCAGCCATCTCATCCT
>SJYV01022705.1:195369-343101 GCA_006410875.1 Neotragus pygmaeus
TCCAACACCACAGTTCAAAAGCATCAATTCTTCGGCGCTCAGCCTTCTTCACAGTCCAACTCTCACATCCATACATGACCACAGGAGAAACCATAGCCTTGACTAGACAGACCTTAGTCGGCAAAGTAATGTCTCTGCTTTTGAATATGCTATCTAGGTTGGTCATAACTTTTCTTCCAAGGAGTAAGCACTCAGTCGTGTCCAACTCTTTGTGACCCCATGGACTGTAGCCTACCAGGCGCCTCCCTCCATGGGATTCTCCAGGTAAGAGTACTGGAGTGGGTTGCCATTTCCTCTTCCAAGGGATCTTCCTAACACAGGGATTGAACCCATGTCTCCTGCATTGGCAGGTGGGTTCTTTACCACTGTGCCACCTGGGAAGCCCCTGCACAGTTGGGATATGTCGGGACAAAAAAAGTCAAAATACCAACAAAATAGAATGTAAGCCAGAAAAAGATGAGAGAACGTAGCACCTTAAATTTCTTGGTAGCTGCCATAGTTTAAGGTGAAGGCAATGGCAATCCACTCCAGTACTCTTGCTGGAAAATCCCATGGGCAGAGGAGCCTGGTAGGCTGCAGACCATGGGGTCGCTAAGAGTCGGATACAACGGAGCGACTTCACTTTCACTTTTCACTTTCCATTTTCATGCATTGGAGAAGGAAATGGTAACCCACTCCAGTGTTATTGCCTGGAGAATCCCAGGGACGGGGGAGCCTGGTGGACTGCCGTCTATGGGGTTGCACAGAGTCGGACATGACTGAAGCAACTTAGCAGCAGCAGCAGCCATAGTTAAAAAAAAAAAAAAAAGCCTGTGGGANTGACAGTGGGCTGAGATTTGACTAGTGAACAAGTCTAGGTAATACTCAGCATTTCAGTCTCTTATCCCCACCGGCAGGAACACTGTGCTGGTCAGCATTCCCCTCAAGTCTCATTTGACACCTCATGAGTCCTCGATTGCTGTTGAGTGATGAGTAAATAAAACAAGGAATAGAAGTGTTTCTACTGGGTTTGTTCCAAAGATGTCTGTGGAACCTGGCCCCACCTGTTTTCACCTCTTTGTTTTCACATTTGTATTTTGTTTTACAAAGGACTTCAGATGACATTAAAACATAGGAAATGCTTCACAATTTATTTGCTGAATTTGTGTTCTCATACAATCAACTGACTCTGTCTCTTCTTTATTTGTTCTTCTTTGTTCTCAGTTACATTTTGATATATGCTCTTCCACCTGTGTGTTCAAGATAATATACTCTGAAGAGAAAATGTTTATTAGCCCTTAAGAACACAGCAGTCTCTTCATTTTTGCTGAGTCTGCATTTTGAAGCTGTGTACTTTGCAGATGAGACAGGGCAGTTAATTCACACAGTTCTCGATTAAGCTTCCTGTACCCAGACTGAGCCCATCTTTTTAAGAACAGAGACTCTGGGGGCTGAGTTGAGGTACACATCCACCTTAGGCACTTATCGTCTTTTCGGTGGCGGAAAAGATTGGAGAAATGAAACAAGGAAAGGGTCCGTGTGGTCAGCAAAATGTGAACAGACTCTTTCCAGAACATCTTCCTTGGCTCAAGTAAAGCTTTATTTTTTGATATATAACTTTTTACATGGTTTCTAATCTTAAACCAAATTTGGGTCAGCGTTGGCTTCTATGTATATCAAAGAATGATAAGGATAAAAAGTTATAATATGCCCTCCTGAAAGGTCAGTGAAGTCTTCTTAATGTAAACAAAGACATCACAGTTAGGAAAATTTGTTTGTGTAGACCTTTGTCACTACCCAGATTATTTTTGCTGAGATTTGGATGTATTACAAGTCAAAAGATCATGCTCAAAATTCAGCAGTTACACCTAGTAACTGTGTGATTGGTAGGCTGTCCCAAAACACCAGACCAGTAGTTAGGCCTAAGGTAAGTCCCCTACATACAAACTTTCAAAGATGTGAACATGCCCTTGTTCAGTACAGTACACCAGCTGGTGTACTGTAATACTGTACTTTTCAAGGTTATGTAAGATTTAAAATGTTTCCTTTATTTTCTGTTTGTTTTTTATGTACATGTTATTTGTGTGACAAGTATTATAAACCTATTACAGGACAATACTATATAGCCAATTATGTTAGTTGGGTACCTAGGCTAACTTTATTGAATTTATGAACGCTCTCTTGGGATGGAACTCATTTGTATGTAGGGGACTTAGTGTATTTTGTTTCTAAATCTTGGGACCTGAAATGGTGTGTCGCTTTCAACTTTTTATTATCTGTGAAGTTCTGAGATAGGTACTAAAATTTCAAACAAATTCCCTAGTTTTTATCATGTGATTTTCATTGAAATACATAGGGCCAATTACTACTTCAGATTTGAATGTCTTGGTCAAATATGTGAAGATGAATAGCAAAAATCCTGGTGGTGGTGATCAAACACTATACTTTCAGGTTTGAATAGTAAAGAAGAGTTTCTTATTTGAAAACTGTCATTTCTTTCTCCCATAAAGGAAGAAATAGATGAGAAAAATTTTAACAATAATGGCCTTTCTTTTGAAATATTTAAGAGCCTCTGGTAATTTTTCTTACATGTTTTTCTTTGTAGGAAAAGCCATTGACAAAATCTCTGCAACGTGGAGAAGACCCCCAGTTTGATCAAGTATGTAAAATGTATTATATACTGATTTTTATTTATTTCAAAATGTACAAAGCTAAGGGCTGAGGACTCACTATGGCGTGTAGATGAACTTGCTCAAGGAGGAGGCAGGGGTGTGAACCTAGGAACTGAGTCCTGCAGCTTTTATAGTGACAACTTATAGTAGCCATTCAACAAATGCCTGTTGGTTTGAAGTGCTGAAGTAATATGAGTAGATCCTCAGTTGGTTGTTTGTGGGATCTTTGTGTGTAAGAGTTAAAAGAACCGAGAAAAGATGAAACAACTTCCATCCAAAAACTTTTTGAGAGTCTTCTGAATAAATGGTACCATTGATGACCAGATCTCTGCACTAGAGCTTACTTATATCTGCATCCAATATTCTGTTGAATGCCAACTATGTGCTTGACACGGCACTAGGCTCGGTGAGATGAAATCTAGGACAAGTTTTAGCCTTTCAAGGATTCACAATCCTATGAGAGAGAAACTACCTAAACAGTAATAATTAAAAAACAAACACCAATGTGGTAACTTAGAGTCTCATTAGAGAAAGTGATAAATGAGTAAAACAATTTAAAACAATACAAAGAAGGTCCTTTGAAAAATAGATCAGGACTAGTTAAAGGACTTCCAGCTCTAAACAGTAGATGATAAACATATTCTGGTTGAGTCACTTCAGGAGGGATTTATGTGTGTTTAGAATGGTGAATAATGGTATCAGAGGAGGCTGGAGATGTGTGTGTGGTATTTCCTAAACTTCTGTAGTTAATGACAAAGAGGACAGCATGTTCTTTAAAAGTCTCGCTCAGTGCCAGTGGAGGAAACAAAGTCCTGCTGGATGTTCAGTGGGCTGGTCTAACACAGTGGGGGGTTTATATTGTCTTATGGAGAACACATGCAGAGTACACTTTCCGTAGCTTTGAAATTGCCTTTAATGTGGCATCTAGAGGAAAATTCTTTGGCTGTTAAGGTCCAGATGTGTTTGACCCAAAAATGTAAGGCCTGACTATTGAGACAGAATCCCCCATTTTCTATTTTACAAGCTGTTCCTTGAGTGAGATCTCACAAGTCTGCACTCATAGCTAGTCTTGGAGGGCAGAGGCGGCCCTGGCTTTGCACTCTGTCGCTGGCAGAACTGGCTGTTTTCTGGAATGCTGGTGGAGTGGAGTGTGGACTTCATCTCTCTGGGTCATGGAGCTTTCCTCTCATCTCACATTATCCTTAGTTGCTGTCACCTGCTTCTCCTTGGGCGGTCAGGGACCTGGAATGAATGAGTGGGGTCATCACTTGGGGATTATAGTCATAGCAAGTGTGGCTCTTTCTGTTCTCTTTAGTGAATATTATCCGTCTTCCACAATTTTTCACTCTATTTTATCTTCTTTGTCTCTGTCCTCTTAGATTATCACTCTGTGTTCCTCAAAAAAATTGTGCTTTTTCCGCCCTCCAGCTTAATGTACTTCTTTCTTTTTTCCTCCTGGAGAAGAGTACTTTTGCATTCTAACATTCCGTATAGTAGTTATCCCCAATAATTTAGCTTAAACACAATTTCTCATTTATTATTCAGCACTCTATTTCTGCATTTCAGCATTGTGGAAAAGAGACAGACTTTGGAATTAGATGCACTCAGGTTTAAATCCAAACTTTGCTGCTGAATTAGCTATAACACTTGTAACCCTGCTACTCGAAATATTGCAACACAGATTCTCTGCCTTGCCCCCATCCACTGAGGCAGACTCTACAGCTTAAGGAGACCCCCAAGTGACCACCACATACATTGACACTCAAGAACCACTGCTTGTAACACAGATAAATAGATTAAAATGTGTGCTCAGTCATGTCTAACTCTTCGTGACCCCGTGGACTGTAGCCCACCAGGATCCTCTGTCTGTGGGATTCTCCAGGCAAGAATACTAGAGTGGGTTGCCATTTTCTTCTCCAGGGATCAAACCCACGTCTCCTGCATTTCCTGCCTTGTTAGGAGGATTCTTTGCCACTAGCACCACCTAGGAAACTTGTAACACATCTCTCTGCATTAAAGACACTTCTAGAGTGAACCTATAGTGAGATAGTCACTGAGAACTTTCAAATAAGGCACATAAGATTATCCTCTGATGGTAAAATCATCAGTTTATGTGTGAACCAGGAGAGAACCAACCTACAAAATCTGTCTTATTTGAAAGAGATAGCACGACTCCCAGGCCAGAAGGAAACTTGACTGGAATTGTTCCCCTGTGGGTTCAGTGGGGGGAAAAAAAAAGTCAGCCAAGTCACCTTTGAAAGTGCTGGTGTACTGTGTTACCAGCAAATGATAAGAATTGTGGTTCTATGGCAAGGCCATGAATGTATCAAGCTCCCTTAGCATTTTGATATCAAAGGTCCAAATTCTGTAATTCCCCTTACTCCAATTCCAGGCAGAAGGATGTTAATCTAAATTCACACAGGGGTCCATCTATGGAAGAAGAACATGCTAGGGACGCCTCCTTGGTGCTGCAGACTCCATTGAAGGAGCCTAGTGGGTTCCTTCCTTCCATCGAAGGAACTGGAGGGTTCCNCAATTCCAGGCAGAAGGATGTTAATCTAAATTCACACAGGGGTCCATCTATGGAAGAAGAACATGCTAGGGACGCCTCCTTGGTGCTGCAGACTCCATTGAAGGAGCCTAGTGGGTTCCTTCCTTCCATCGAAGGAACTGGAGGGTTCCCAGTTCCTGTTGATGAAAAACTCCTATGGGAATGAGAATTAATAAAGACACACAAGATGTCCAACAGCATTCTGAAAACATATACTGCCACTAACTGACTGAGCGACTGAACTGAACTGAACTGAAGTGGACTCCATATCAAGCAACAGCATCAGCTTTTATCAATGTTTCTTGAGTATGTCCTTGGGTAAAGTGGCAATCAAATCTTAATCTTGGCATAGTGGTTGTTTCTTACGTTATTCATATAAATTTATGGCATCAATGGTTTTTATTTGCCAATGAGAGAAAATGTGTATGAATACAACATATTTCAGAGGGCACAGGTCACACTAAAAACCAAAATAAAGGATTGAAGTTTCCCCTTAAAAAATAAATAAATAAATGTGTAAATTCCTCAGCACTTAAAAGGAAAATAAAAACTGTCCTGGTAATAAAGTTCTTTATTTTAGCAAACATTTATTGAGTGTGTGTGTGTAAGTGTACATGTACATACATACAAAAACCCTGTGTGAGACAGAGATGTAAGATGTGGTCCCTGCATTCAAGATAGGAAGGAATCTGACTGGAGAAGACCTTGATGCCAGTTGGAAGGACCTCACCATCTACATGTCAGTAGCTGAAAGATCAAAATAACTTGATGTTAAAGCCCATGGGAATAGTGTCCATGACTAGAGAGATCCTTCAAGTTTGGAGGCATTTTGGGAGTTGGGGCATTGATAATGATTTGAGGCAAAAAGGGCCGTAACTAAGACGGAGGCAGAGAAGTGGAAAGAAAGGAATGATTATAAGCAACATTATATAAGAAGAATCAATATTAATTAAGAAAAGGAGAAAAACAGAAAGCTCCTATAGTCTTCAATGAAGATTTGGAGTCATTTCCATTCTATTTAACAAACATCGAGTGCCCGAAGCATGCCAGGGTCTGGGCAGAGTGCTGAGTTTACAAAGCAGTGAGGGAGTTTCTACCCTCCAGGAATTCTCAGTCCTAGGAGGAAGACAGATACCTGAACGAGTAGCGCTACAATGTAAATAGAAGGTATGGTTCAAGTGCAGTGGAACTCAGGTAAGGGAGCAGCTAAGGATTCTAGAGGATGAGACAGAGGATGAGATGGTTGGATGGTATCACCGACTCGATGGATATGAGTTTGAGCAAGCTCTGGGAGTTGGTGATGGACAGGGAGGCCTGGTGTGCTGCAGTCCATAGGGTCACAAAGAGTCGAACACGACTAAGCAACTGAACTGATTGAAGGATTTTAGAGGATGAGGTGATTGGATGGCCTCCCTGATGGCATCAATGGACATGAGTTTGAGCAAACTCGGGGAGATGGTGAAGGACAGGAAAGCCAGGTGTGCTGCCGTTCACGGGGTTGCAAAGAATCAGACACGTGAGTGACTGAACAACAACAAAGGATGCTAGAAAGTAGGGCAGGTGTGTTACAATACTGTGGCGAGAGCAGAAATTAGGTTTCAGGAAGAAAATGAAACTGGAAGAGTAAGCATCAGCAGTACATGGTGGGCTGATGAAGCAGTCGGCCAGAAGAGGGGCCAGTCTTTGCGTGGGGCAGAGAGGGGAGAGCAGAGTCAAGTGAGGGCTGTGTGTGTCTACAGAACCCTCTTCTGCCACATGTAATACAAGAGCTTAAGGCTGTGCCTTTCTGCCAAGCATATGTCCTTTTTTTTTTTTTTTTTTTACAAATTGTTTCCTGTGTACAGGATTATTATTTGATTTCAATATGCACTGCAGTGTACTCAAAGTTGAGCTTCCATCTGTCACCATAAAGGTGACCCCATGTACACTTTCTCCTGTCCACCACCTCTTCCCTGTGGTGACCACGTCTCTGCTCTTGGTATCTCCTTGCTCATTTTTGTTGGGTTTGCTCATTTATTTGTGTGTTTGTTCGTTCTTCATTTACATTTGGGCTCAACACCGTTTTTCAGGATGGTTGAGGTTTCTGAGAATCATTCATGACTTCTGATAATTAGTTTTTTCAACAGATTGTTTCTGGTTCCAGAACAGTTTCTATCTCAGGGTCCTTTAGAGTTAGAGTGAGGGTCCCATTCATTTGAGAGTGAGCTGTGCCTGCAGCGAGCTCAGGGAGTTTGGTGTTGCTGCTTTTCTTGTTCAGAGCTGATGTAGGACACGCGTTGCTCAGAGGCATCTTCATTAACCGTCTGAGAGGCACTGTGTTCACCTCTGCTGGGGGCTAGAAAAGTTGGCTTAGTNTCTCAGGGTCCTTTAGAGTTCGAGTGAGGGTCCCATTCTCTTGAGAGTGAGCTGTGCCTGCAGCGAGCTCAGGGAGTTTGGTGTTGCTGCTTTTCTTGTTCAGAGTTGATGTAGGACACGCTTTGCTCAGAGGCATCTCCATTAACCGTCTGAGAGGCACTGTGTTCACCTCTGCTGGGGGCTAGAAAAGTTGGCTTAGTTCAGGAATGCAAGCTAAACAAAAGGTTCCAATGGATACCTTGATAGTTTGTGCTTGAGTATGAGATAGGTGGGTCTTTGTTTTTCCCCACTGTGATTGTCCTGGATTCCCGCAGGGCATTGATTACAGGGCCTCCGGCCTACCCGAATGCCAAAATCTGCAGATACTCAAGTTTCTTATGTAAAGAGGCATAGCATTTGCATATAACCTACACACATCCTCCCATATACTTTAAATCATCTCTAGATTACTTATGATATGTATTACAATGTAAATGATACGTAAATAGTTATAAATAGGATTCATAGCATTGCCAGAGAGTGGCAAATTGAAGTTTTGCTTTTTGTAACTTCTGGAATTTTTTTCCAAATATTTTTGAACTGTGGTTGGTGGAATCTGTGGATCCAGAGGGCTGAGTCTATACCTAAAAGCAACATTTATCCACTCTGATTAAATCTGTCATCAACTTCAGTCATTAACTTAGCCTATGATCTTGTTGAAATCAAAATATTTTATGTCTGAGCTTCAGTTTCAATATTTGGAAATGGAAGAGGGGAAAAACAAAATAGGCATGTTTGAAGGTCTGTTGTGAGCCCCACACATTATAGTTTCTCCTTTAGTCTCCATGAAGGATTAGATCCCATTTAGCGCTTCAAAGAAATGGCAACATGGCCAAGCTCATTATAGCTTGTGAAGGGCAGAGCTGTAACTTGAATCCAAAACCGTGTGATCTTCCAGTACACTAATGAAATTATGAAAATTCAGCTCATGAAGATCAGTCTTCAGATAGGCTGCTTTGAGTAGTTGCAGCTGTTTACAGTTCACAGTGACCTGCTCTCTACTGGTGTCGTCTCTGTAAGTTCCAGATAAGTTGCTCAAACATTCTCATTAACTGCTCTTGGGATTTTCTTCTAGATGGTATATGTCTATGTCCTTTTGTGGCATTTAGTTCCTTAATGTTAAAAATGCCGTCTATGGACACGAAACACACGGTAACATAAATCTCTTACAAATCTATAATAGAACTAAATAACTTCTTACCATCTTGGGTAACAGTAATTTTCCTGCAGAAGAAGGCCCATGAAATTCTAGTGCTTCAACATTGAGTCTCATGCTGCAGTTCAGTGAAAATCTTATTTTAAGTGTATAAGTGAAAAGTAAAATATGTAAGCAAGTGAGAGTAAAAACTTGCTTTGGATTCACATTAGTGTTATTCAGTGTTTCTTAAATTATTCTCCAGTGGAAGTGGACCAGAAAGTGGACAAAGGTGTTAAAATTAAATAATGGAGATCTTTTCCTAATTTGCAAGAAAACACATTTAACAAATAGATTTTTACACTTTTAAGTTTTATAATAAATTATTCTTAAGCATTTGGTGTCTGTCATCACTCATTGAAATACTTTAATCTAGCAATAGTATGAAATGTGATCGAGTAAAAAAGAAATTGCATCTGAATTGCTTTCATAGATCAATATTTTGTGGTATCACATAGAGAAAACCTTACCCCCGAGACACTTGGCCACCTCAACTAGTTTGAGAAATTAAACCATCAATGAAGTTACTTTAAAATTATCTATTAAATGCACCACTCATGAGTAGTGAGCCTTATAACTGTAAAATACAGAATGACTCCACTGAGTAATTATTCATACATTTATGTCTGAAGTTTCCTTCTTTGCATTCAGCAAGTATAATAAAATGCTTATGAAAAATTAATGTCATAGCTACAGCATAATGGACGGTCTCTTTTAGCCTATTTATATATAAAATGCCAAAGTAAACATTAAGAAAACATTTGCAAAGTACATTTAGTATTCCCCTCTATCCCCCCACCCCCAAAAGAAAACACCAGTATGAAATAGTTCTGTGATTCTGTGCACTTCAGGTCCTCAAGCTGCCCAATACCTAGCTCATCTGTGATGGAAGAATATGATCATTTAAATGCAACAAGAACATCTTTGTAAATGTTCCTCCCCTTTCACAGCGACACAGAGCTAGAATTCATCTCACCATTGGCTTGGCTTCCCGTAAATGAAGGAGCTGAGCAACCAAGAAGCCAGCTAGACTTTACTCCCTTCCTGAGCTTTGAGGGCCAGGTCTCTGCGAATTCCACCCTTCCTTCCTGACAGCCTGAACTCAAAAGGGCAGTAACAGAGAGATGGAAAAAACACACACAGCCACCCCATGCTGACCTTTCATCTCTTCTAAGACAGTCTCAGTGTAGTTGCCATGGAAAGTATGCTCAACAGTTATAATACCAAGAATGGCTTTAGGAAGGCTTTTTCAGGCATAGAAAAAATTATTACAGTCAAGGTTTGAAGAACAGTTTTGACATTCTCTAAGGGGAATGGGAATGTGAAAGTGTTAGTCGCTCAGTTGTGTCCGACTCTGTGACCCCATGGACTGTAGCCCACCAGGCTCCTCTATTCATGGGATTCTCCAGGCAAGAATACTGGAATGGTTAGCCATTCCCTTTTCCAGGGGATTGTGGGTTATACCTACGTAAAGTAGCTGAATGCTCTACCTGGGGAGATCTAAGAGTCAGACACAGGTTTCTATCACCTTGATGGGTCTGAAGTAAGTAAAGGAGCTTGTGCATATCCCACCCAATGTTTTTTTAAATCAGTGTTTAATTTTAGAGTAGTTTTGGGTTTACAGAAAAGTTGCAAAGATAGTACAGGTGGTTGTCATATACCCCACACCCAGTTTTTGCTGTTAACCTCTTACATTATCAAGGTATATTAGTCACAACTAAGAAACCCAACATCAGTACAATATAATGGACTAAACTCTGTATTTCATCTGCTTTTCCTTAATGTGTGTCTTCTGTTCCAGGTTACCATTGAGGATGCCACATTCCATTTAGTTATCATGTCTCCTTAGCATCTCATCCAGATTTGCACAAGTAGTCTTAAATTATTGAAATATAATGGTAGCTACTTTAAGATTTTATTACAGATTCAGTAATTAAGATGGAATTAACCCATGGTCAGGGACTCTGAATTCTGAACCCTTTACCCTTGTGGGAGGAACCCCCTCCATTTTTATTGTCGCTTAGTTCCTAAGTCGTGTCCAACTCTTTTGCGACCCCATGGACTGTAGCCCACCAGGCTCCTCTGTCCATGGGATTTTCTAGGCAAGAATACTGGAATGGGTTGCCATTTCCTTCTCCGGGGGATCTTCCCGACCCAGATATCAAACCCTGGTCTCCTGCATTGTAGGCAGATTCTTTACCACTGAGCCATTAGGCAAGCCAATTCATTTACCAATTCGAAATATTTTAGATGATGGTGACTTGAGGAAAATATCCTTCTGATGCTCGGGTAACTTTAGAGAAAACAAGTAAATGAACCCCTTGACACACTGTAGTTGGCTTTCCTCCAAAAATTTTCTGCTGTTTTATCCACAGGAAGAGCAGGAAAACTTGTTATGACTGTGAATGTTACAGTATTGGAAGGTGGGGGTAGCGGGTAGCTCTTTTTAAAAAAACAAGAAGAACTAGATATTTTAAAATTACAAAACTTATAAGAGTGACTAGGTTCACCAGGCAGGCTGAAAGCAATAGCCTATTTTTTTTTATATTATTATATTAACCCATAACTAAAGATAATGTACAATGTTGAATTATATACATATAAGAGAGAGAGCATGAAATAAGCTGTCAAGAAATAGGGTCTGAGAAATACAGCATCATTGCCTTGTTCAGTCTTAGGGCTTGCTTTAAAGGTGATGGTGGAAAGTCTTGGTGACATGAAGCATTGATCTTCGATTGCTCTAGTTGCCTGCTTTATAAAAGAAGTTAAGTCTCGCCTGCTTAACTACAGGAATATTTTAGGTTAACTGAGGTTTTCCATTTCTGCTGCCACCTCCCCAGCTCAGGCCCTGAGCACTGTGTGCCTGGGGCTGTTGCAGGATTATCCTCATTCTGTTCAAGCGTGTGTGTGTGTGTGTGTGTGTGTGTGCTTGTGCGTGTGTGTGCGTGTGTGCATGTGTTCTCTTAACCACCTTTGCTCCAGCTTGCACGCCACTGCTAGATTAAACCTCCCCAAACACCATTTTTATGAGCTCTGTGTGTGTGTGTGTGTGTGCGTGTGTGCGTACGTGTGTTCTCTTAACCACCTTTGCTCCAGCCTGCATGCCACTGCTAGATTAAACCTCCCCAAACACCATTTTTATGAGCTGAGTATTCTACTCAGCAACTCTTCGGAGCTTCTCACTTTCTAGAGAAGAAAACGGAAATTTTTTAGACTGGCATTAAGTATCTTTTTTGGACTTCCCTGATAGCTCAGATGGTAAAGTGTCTGCCTACAATGTGGAAGATCCGGGTTCAATCCCTGGGTCAGAAAGTTCTCCTGGAGAAGAAAATGGCAACCCACTCCAGTATTCCTGCCTGGAAAATCCCATAGACAGCCCTGGTAGGCAACAGTCCATGGGGTTGCAAAGACTCAGACACGACTCACTTTCACTTCCAAGTACCTTTTTTGATTTAGTTCCAACTTAAAATCATCAACTTTGTTTCCCTTCACTCTGGTGTGCCAGAATGCCTACACCAGTCAGATATTTTCTTCTTTCAGTTCCTTCAAAACCTTCATTAATCATATAATCATTATCAACAAACAACTATATTGCACCTTCACAACCATAGGATTTCCTGCTTAGGCTCCTTGCTTAGTTTTTTTTTGTTGTTGTTGTTGTTGTTTTGTTTTTTTACCATCATTTTAAATTTCTACCCTTTTTTTAAAAGGTCCAGGTAAAATCCTACCTTCATTTCTCTTAAACTCCCATCCATCCTCTTTCTCCAGTGATCTCTCTCCTGAGAACTCCTGATTTTAATATGTACTCTTAATATGTTAGTATATTTCCTCCTGGTCTTATGTTCTGTACCTGCATATTTATACAATGAAAGAAAAGTGAAAGTGTTAGTTGCTCAGTCATGTCTGACTCTGTGACCCCATGTACTGTAGCCCACCAGGCTCCTCTGTCCATTGTATTTCCCAGCAAGAATACTGGAATGTGTCACCACTCTCTTTTCCAGGGGATCTTCCCACCCAGGGATCAAGCCCAGGTCTCCTGCATTGGCAGGTGGATTCTTTACTGTTTGAGCCACCAGGGAAACCCTATACTTATATAGGTTCTTTCACTCTTTTTTCACTTAACATATCCTGAACATTTTACAACATGAAGTGTTTCTGAAGCAAGATTGTAAATGATTTCACAGAGAGTCTACATCAAATTCTACATTGGATTAAGGTATTTACACGTATAGTTGGACATTTGTTTCCATTTTTTTTGTTTTAAGTAAGGCTGTCATAAACATTTTTACTCATCTCTAATTATGTTCTTGAGAGAAATGCCTAAGAGTAGACTTATTAAGGATAATTTTATTAGGTTCTTGATAAGTATTTCCAAATTACCTTCCAGATTTTATGCCAGCTTTTTTCTTTTATCTGTAGTGTATGAACATGTTCTTCTTATCACTGTCTCATCAGCACTAGGTTTTATGATTTGCCTGTACTGTTTGTTAATTAAGTAGTTAAGACCTAACTCATTGTAGTTTGACATGTTCCAGTTATAAGGTCTTCATCAGAGAGATGTTTTGCAAATATTTTCTCCCAGTCTATGGCTAGTCCTTTCCTCACTTAACAATATCCCTTTAAAAGCATAAACTTTTGATTTTGGTGATTTTCGGTAGGTCGAATTCTCATGAACTCTCCTTTTGGTTTGGTCCCTAAGAAATCCTTGCCTACCCTAAAGTGGCAAGGATTTTCTCCTATATTTTCTTCAGAAGTTTTATAGTTTTAGATGTTATACTCAGGTCTACGATCCATTTTGATATCATTTTTGCATATGAGATATGGATTGAGTCTCATTTTGGGGATATTTAGTAAAAGATCAGGAATCTTTCCAAAATAAGGAAAGTAGGATAACTCATCTATCAAAAGCATGTTTGTTTTTGAAGAAGAGGGGAGATGTTTGCCTTTAACACAGGGTACGTTATTGCTACTCACTATTGAGTCTAATTTGAGGCATACTTCACATTGTATATGATTGATTATTGGTAGAAAACCATATATTGTATTACTACTTAGGTTATTTGAGGGGTAGACTTGTTTATTTCACCTAAGCCATTAGTATAATTATATTAATATATTTATTTGTATAACAAGCATTTTTGAGGATCTAAGAAGTACAAGGCACTGTACTTCTTAGATGGTATGGGAAAATAATTTCTTTGCAGTCCATGCAATTAACATCTGATTTCTAGAATGAAAGGGAGTCAAAGTAATTAGCTTTCTTAAGCCACAAAATTACTATTGTATGAAGAACATCTGTCAACAGTAAGAAACTTGGGTTCTTTGGAATGCATATACTAAAAAGATTATTAAGGAGAGGAGTGTGATGAATAAGAATATTTTGTAGTGCCTATGGTTTGGAGTTATTTGTGAAATGAAAAGTTTCTCAGTAATTGGCAGTGCCACGCAAGTTTTTTAATCACCTGCATTTCTCTGTAGGTCATCAGTTCAATGAGCTCCCTTTCTGAATACTGCCTGCCTTCCATTCTACGTACATTATTTGACTGGTATAAAAGGCAAAATGGCATTGAGGATGAATCACATGAGTACAGACCAAGAACCAGCAATAAATCCAAAAGGTACATTTCTTTTATATAAGGATTATGAGGATTATCCTTTCTTTCTTTTTTTCCTAAGAAACCAATCTGAGTGGGAGTTGGGAATGCCACTTGACCTTCTGACCGCTTTACACTTGAGCCTAGGCTGCAGGGGCCCCTTTTCTAGCAGGTGGCACCTTCGGAATGTTAGTTGCTGTGAGCCGCCACAGGTTGAAGTGGTTCCATGACTTTATTTTGCTAGTGGTGGGGGCAAGGTGTCACAGACTCCAGGTAACCCTCTTGCCTGCTTCTCTCCTGGGCTCTCTCCCCTCTGGTGCACAGTTAAAGGCAGAAAGCCTGCAGCAGGCCCTGCAGGACATTCCCTAGATATTCGGATTCACTTTGTAACCTTGGGTGCCCAGGGTACTGCAGTGGGAAGGTCAGTGGATTGGACATTAGGGATAGTCCCAGAACTGCCACCAATTAGCCGGGAGATTCTGGGCAACTCTCCACCTGTCTGAACCTCAGCCTCTTCATGGGCAAAAGTGGGAAGTCAGATCACCCCATCTCTAGCGTCCCTTCTGGCTGAGATTTGCCTGTTTGTTCTGTGGTTCCCTTCTCTTGTGGATTTGAAAAGTAGAACTTGCTGCTGCTTGTGCTGTTCAGCCATAAAACTTAAGACGCTTGGTTGAGCTGTCCGACGAATGTATGTCCCCCAGAGTTCTAAGTAAGTAGGTATAATTTTGTGTGTTTAAAATCAACCTAATAAAGCAAGGTAGCAAATAAGAAAGTTTAATACACTTACCTTTCTTTAAAAAAATGAGAGATTGTTTTAAAAGCGCAGATTTCTCCACATGGATTATATATTTTTTAATGCTTTTAAAGACAATATAATGGAAATTAATCACTCAGAAAATCAGATATTAACTGCTGTTTGTGAGTGATTTATCCCTCTCATGTTTCTTGACACTCCAGTGCTTAAAAATATGTAAACTTCTCTTGAAATTGAAGACCTGTCGTTTTACCAAATTATATGTCATCTGAACTTGTAATTTCATTTTGCAATATGCTTGAGTTTTATGCAAGATTTATTTACTTATTTTGTTTGGAGGAGAGATTAATAGCTTTTGTATACTGAATAATTATCCTAGTTGAAGAAGGATTTTTTAATGGAGATAATTCATATACTATAAAACGCATCCTTTTAAAGTGTGTGAGTCAGTGCTTTTAGTTTATTCACAAGGTTGTATAGCCATCTTATCGTCTCATTCAAGAATATTTTTATTACCCTAAAAAGATACCCATACCAATTAGCAGTTTCTCATAAATACTTTTTAATGTATCAAATTTAAAGGTAAAATTTCAATTCTGTGTCTGAAAATGATTCAGTCTGTATGATTAATAAGTTCATCCACTTATTAATTTAGTATTTTCCCCGTATAATATGGCAGCTTATTAGTAGAGACTGAAACTTTCTGGGGGTGGAAAGTGGGACAGTTTGAATGAGCTTAATTCAGTTAGTTTTAGTTTTTTTTTCAGAATTGAGTTACTAAAACTAGATTTTTCATAAACTGATTTCTGTGTGGATTGAAAATAATTGGTTTTTAGATTGTATTACTGATTATTTCCAGGAGATCAGAGTAATTGCCAAGATCAAATACAGAATTGGTACAGTGAAGTTTAATTCAGTTGCATTTTAGTTAGCAATTGGAAGCTTAAAATAAGAGAGAGAATATGTGTTTTGGAGAAAACTAAAAGAATGAGGGTCTCTAGAATATGAGGTAGCTAACATTGGGGGTTTTTTTTATTAGAAACAAGAAAGGAAGAACTTTAGGAAGAAGCATAAGCAACTGAAAACAGTTAAATGTGATGGAGATGTTTTTGGGTTATGATCTCTAAGATTGTGTATGATTTCTAAGATTAGTATAATATCAACATTTTAACTGCCAAATAAATTTGCCAGATGCCTCTCGCTCCTGGCAGAGAGACCTCAAGCCAGCAACAATGTGAATTCATTATTGGAAACGTATATGTCTTCCTTTTATTTGAAAGCATAAATTGACTGATCAAATAAAATCGAAGCAGGAGTTTAATTTTTTTTCTACCCCCCAATTTTTTTTGTTTTGCTACTTTCTCAAGGTCCTCAGGCCCCTTTTGAAGACCCCAGTAGCCCTCCCCTCTCCATGTCTGCTGGCCATCTCTGAGAGTTTGCCTTCCCTTTGGTCNTAACTGCCAAATAAATTTGCCAGATGCCTCTCGCTCCTGGCAGAGAGACCTCAAGCCAGCAACAATGTGAATTCATTATTGGAAACGTATATGTCTTCCTTTTATTTGAAAGCATAAATTGACTGATCAAATAAAATCGAAGCAGGAGTTTAATTTTTTTTCTACCCCCCAATTTTTTTTGTTTTGCTACTTTCTCAAGGTCCTCAGGCCCCTTTTGAAGACCCCAGTAGCCCTCCCCTCTCCATGTCTGCTGGTCATCTCTGAGAGTTTGCCTTCCCTTTGGTCTACAGACTTCTTGTTTCTCTTCTCCATGATGTAATCTCAGACTTGCAGACGCCCTCTGTTTAACGTAACTCCATATGTTTTCCTCTCCTCCCTTCATCTGGCAGCAGCACTTTCTAATTCTGGTGGGTCTTGAAGGGCTCCAGGTAGATGATTTGGTCCATCGCTCTCCCTCCTGGCAGGACTGCTTGTTAATGATCATGAAGAATGAGCTTCTACCTCGTTCATACATTTCCCCTTGCAAGTTAAAGCTGCAGCTTCCTTTGTTGACCTGCTCTATCGCCTACCAGGCTTAACTGGATGCTTTCAAAGCTGAAGAACTCCTCCAAAGTTCTTTTTTTTTTTATCTTTTATATGCTTTCTTCTCATTCTGTCTGGACTGAAGAGAAAAACATTCTGTATTTAAAAGTATTTTGAAAATATCTGCCTGACAAATCCAAATTCCATCATCCTTTCTCATGAATTTTGTTTAATATACAAGTACTGAGCAGTTGTGTGTTTGGGAGATACTTACACGTTTTCATACTCAAGCAAACCTTAGTATAATGACTGTTATTATTTCCATTTTGTAAATGGAAAAATTACTGGTAAGTGGAAGAGCCATAATTTTCACCCAGGACTTTTCCACACCAAAAACCAACGCTCTTAGCCACTGTTCTTTGCTAAGGAGCTTGGCAGTCTCTTCATTTGTTCAGTTCCAAATTAGCCCTCAATCAGTTCATTAGAGAAGTAAGAAATGAAGGGAGGGAGGTAAAAACTCACACTTCTGTCCTCCTGACGGTGCTTATTCTGCTCCCTAACTTTTGATGAGTTCATATGACTCTCCTTTGCCCCTTCTACCTCTTCGTCCATCTGCTCTTTAATCTTTTTCTCTTCCACCACCCCTTGACATCTTTTTTCTTCCTCTCATTAATCTCAAGTGGCAAAAGTTCAAGAGAAAAGGCTGGGAAGGCAGGGGGAACAAAATTTATACTGATTCTTGTCCACCTGCTACAGTCCTACTCCCACTGGTAATCATACTATTTCTTTCCACTGTTTTGATCTTTTCACAAGATCCTCTTAAGTGTCTACCTCTAGCCTGGGAGCCCTGGGTCATGTTTGTTTCCATCTTCAAGATGATAGGATTCCTAGATTGAAAGGTGCCTTAAGAAAGTCCACAAGATGAAATTGTAGGTTCCCAAATAGTGACTCAAGTTGACTTGGTTGAACATTTAAAATATGATGTCAGATACTCTAATCCACAGTGTGTCCATCACACCACACTTATTATAGGAATAACTTCAGTGTGTATTTATCACTGCAGTCTTGTCATAACGAAATTGGTTTGCAGTCCATTGGGGATGAATCCTAGATTTTTGATGAATTATATCACTTGGAGAATGTCTTTAGTGCCTATTTAATGTGAATGTTTTAAATTTTTACAGTGATGAACAGCAGCGAGATTATTTAATGGAAAGACGGGACCTCGCCATTGATTTTATTTTTTCTTTAGTATTAATAGAAGTTTTGAAACAGGTAGGTCATCAATTTAATGTTACCTTTAGATAAGGTTTATTTATCTGATAGCAACTTACATTTTTGAGGTCTAAGTTTATTAAACTGTTCATGAATTTTAGATACCATGTCACATGAACTATATTGCTTGATGGCCAAAGGCTGTCTATAGTCCATTAGAAGTACTCTTACTGATTTGATCTTTAATATTCCCTTCCAAGCTAAGAACCATCTTTTTTTTCTCTTTTCCAGATTCCACTTCATCCTGTAATAGACAGTTTAATACATGATGTTATTAACTTGGCTTTCAAGCACTTTAAGTACAAAGAAGGGTAAAGTAATTTCTTTCCTTCAAATTTTGAAGAAGTCGGGTGCTTAAAATGAAATCAAGTTTGCTCTTTTCAGATGACCAGGGGGATTCCTCACCTGTCTAATTGTATCTTGTCTAGGTACCTTGGTCCTAACACTGGCAATATGCACATTGTGGCAGACCTGTATGCAGAAGTCATTGGCGTATTGGCACAAGCTAAGTAAGTGAACCTCAGAATCCTTTACCATAAGAACATGAGTGTCTGTGCCATCCGGCCCTACTCCCAGAAAGGGGAAGTGTGTGCGCTTACAAGAAACTTAAGGTTTATTTTTGCTGTGTGTGTCCTATCGCTGAACCTCACTAGAAGCTCCCTGAGGCAAGTACCACGTCTTCTTCCAATTTGTTTTCTCCATTACCTTTTTCACTTGGCAGTCGGGCCTGATACTACCAAGAGTCCATGAGTTTCAGACTGCTGCATCCAAGAAGGAAATGGCCTAACCAAAGTACTTTTTTTCCTGCTCAATTTTTCAAAGTTTATCAGTTTTAAAAGTCTTGTTTTCTATATTCCATGAGTGGGTGGTTATGGTATAGCATCCATGAATGGGAAAATTCCATTCTAGAATGTCCCTTTACTATAGACCTTACTTAATTCAGCCAAGCTAAAAATGTCCCAGACTCTGTCATGGAAACAAGTTGGAAAATTCTCATTGCTAAATTTATCTGGCCCCGTAACACTATTTAGCAGGCTAGAACAAAATGGTATTAGACTATTAGCAATAAGATACTTCTTCCAAAAGTGATGTCACACCCTGCTCACCCATCTTCATTTTATTCAACCCAGAGGCAAATCGGGCAAGATCCTGAATGCCTAAATTAGGCCAACTGAGCCAGAAACTTAATGTGAATCCAAGCCAAGAGACCAGCTTGGAACAACAGTGATGCCCTGATCTTTGTGAAATGCAACCCTCTGAAAGATTTTTATCTTCAAGAGATGGAATTTCCTAACTTAGCAGCATGGAAACACTCAATTTATCAAAAAACAAAACTTTTAAAAGCACTTATTCAGCAACTTTAACTAGCCAAACGGTAGAAATAACTCAAGAAACAGACCCCCAAAACTCCTTGACATGGCTTTTTTAATCTAGCCCTGTTTGTCTGTTCATCTTGACTACCTATTCTTTTCTAATACATAAAACATCCGCATTAGATGAAAGAGAGGTGGGTACACCTACGCAATGAGAAATTTCAGCCTCAAAACCTGACAGCAATAGAGAGGAAACAAACTGACCCAAGCATACACAAGAACTAAACAACAGAGTTACCTGGAGCATTTTGCATGAGAATATATATTGTACTTTTATTATATAGCCCATTGTAATAATTGTGGCTCATGAGTCATTAAAAAAATGTATAATGCATTTTGGAGAGATTTCTATTACAATTAAACAATGAAAGTACTGGCTTTTTGAAGGGATAAGTTACAATTACCTGACAAATTAACTCATATGTCTCTAACTCATACCTAGAAAAGATCAGAAAAATGACTTGTTAATATGTATTTTGGCTGCTTTGTCAAATCCTGAAAATCTCATCATATTCCTTTGTAATTATCCCAGCATAACTCTTATACAATCATTTGGAAAGTTTAATATGCCAAAAATGACTTCTTGTGTTTTTCTTAGTTTTTGTGAACTGTACCTAACAATATTGGTTACTATAGAAGGACTTTCCTTAGCTACATCGATTTTCAATTGAGAATGAATTGAGAGATGTCATAATTAAAACAACATTTTAAGGTTATAGGAATTTCCACATTAGGTCAGATTTATGATCCACTGAGGCACTGTTTCTTGCCAATAGTGACTTTTTCAATTTTCATGATGTCAATATTTGTCTCAGTTCTGCAATAGTAGGCTATAACAAATGCCTCAATTTGGATAATTGTCCAGCACTTTCTAGTCACAAGAAAATGCTTTCACCAGTAGGTTCTTGAAGTAATTGCAGTAATATATAGTAATCACAGTGATAAATTCTCAAATGGTCAGTGTAGAGTGAACCTTTATTGGTTGATGGTACAATCTTAAATGGGCGTCATGCTACACATTATCATGTTGCATTCTTCTCATTAGTATACCAGAGCCATTTCTTCATTGTCACCTTAGAAAGTTACTGCTTCCTTTGTTCTCAGTGGGGGAAAAAAAAGGATGTATGCTTATCTGATACAGGATGATTATCTTTCTTAAGAAAATAAACGAGGAATGTAACAATTCTAATTTTAGATTTTATATCTAGATCCCAGTGGTAAGATATAAAAAATATTTTCTTCATTCTGACTTTAGTTATTAATGCTAGTTTGGCCTTTAAGTTTTAGCAGAAACACTATTTTTACTCTTACTAGTGATAATGTGCTTAATTCCTATCATTAATGGAGGAAATTTTTTTGCTATTAAGTGATATTCACCCAGGGTCTTAGAACTTTCAAAGTTAAAATTAAAATTAGATTTTTCTAAGGTAAGTTCTGGGGGTTAAAAAGTCTGATATATTCATTTAAATAGTGATGTTTGGTTTTCAGATTCATAATTTCAAAATTCTTCTCTCTTTATATGATATAATTTTAATGTATATATTTATATTCTCACTTTAATAATAATATAAATATTGTGCGTTCTATACATTTTAAAGCTGGAGACTGAATAGTTCTTCAGTTACACTATTTACTAAAGAATATTGAACACTAAAAGCATGGTTAGTGAAAAGAAATTTATTTTTCTCTAAAATTATTTTAAGGGAAAATAACTTCTAAGTATGAGTAGGTTTTTAGATTATTTTTATAATTTTTATTTTAAAACAACATGTTTATGTCATTTAGAACTTTTTAAAGTAAAACATAGCCATATTTATTTTTAAATGAAAAATAGACATTTAGCCACTAACTTGTAAGAATATTGAAATAGTAACACATACAAATAACCTGCTTTTCCTTACCTCTCCATGTTTTAGTCATGGATTAGAAAAGGAAAGCATGCTTTCTAAGTATCATGTGATCTTTAAAACCATATAGCTCTAACCTATAAAGTTACCTTTTCCTTTTAAAGTCTCTCATTTCAAAATTAAAACCATAGATTTTTTTTTTTTTTTTTTTTTTGGTGTTTGGAAATAGCTTGAATTAAAAAGAATAGAATGGAATTCTTAAAAAGTCTAGTTTGAAACTGTGAAATTTTATAATCTTGATTGGAAATGTCACTTCTGTCTCTTTGCCATGATGTTTCTGCTTCCTGTCCTTCATCTGTCCCTGGTTAAAGAGCTCTGCTCACCCTTCACCCCAACAGAAACCCCCTCTAATGTATTCTTGATTATCCAGCTGAAAAGAGCCCCTTCATTCTCCAGTGTGTATTATTCACATAAAGGGCAGTATGAAATATGATCTGTGTGAAGAATGATCTGGGTTGGGGCATTTCACCTTCCTGAAATACCAGAGAGATCCAGGAAGAGTCCCAGGCACTTGCTGCTGCTGCTGCTGCTAAGTCGCTTCAGTCCTGTCCGACTCTGTGCGACCCCATAGCCGGCAGCCCACGAGGCTCTGCTGTCCCTGGGATTCTCCAGGCAAGAACACTGGAGTGGGTTGCCATTTCCTTCTCCAGTGCATGAAAGTGAAAAATGAAAGTGAAATATCTCAGTCGTGACCCCATGGACTGCAGCCCACCAGGCTTCTCCGTCCATGGATTTTCCAGGCACTTGCTAACATATCTCAAATAATAGTAATGGTTATTATTATTTTTGAAATTATTATTATTCACATAGCTCATGGTCAGTGCTACATTGTTTTATCTTCCCAGTTAAACTGCACACTGTTCTAAATAGGGTGGGGACTACATTTCACAGCTCATGACTGTCAAAGGCAGCAGCAGAATAGTGGACATTTCTGGATTTCACATCAGAAGATCTGTGTTTGAGTCTCATCTTTGTCACATTGATCTTCTGATCTGTTTCTTCATAAGATGGAAACGCATTCACTACTTATTTGCTGCTCCATTGCCTTCTTAAAATTCTTTTACTCTACACAGCGGACATAAAAATCCATAAATTGTTTAGAAAATATGATTTTTTAAAACTGCTACCAAATGTAACAGTTCCTGCACTCAAGCCAGGAACAAGAAAATGGCCAGTTCTCATGAAGCCCCTTCCACCCAACTTGCCAAACATACATCCCCTGCACTGCCTGTTGGTGAAACTATGTCTGTATATTTATTTTATACATCCTAAAATTTCTACTCTGAGGTGTTGAGAGTTGTTGTTCCAAACTTCTGGGATTCTGTTAATTGGCCTTCAACTTTTATAAACACAATCACCCGTTGTGATCATGACTTGTTTCTAAGTGATCCTGTGTGGAGACTCAGGGTGATAGACTCAGGAAACAGAATGCAGTGAATCTTAGAAAACTTACCTTGTTTTTCCTTTTTTTTAAACTAACAGTCAAACCAGCCATCTCAGAGATAGCTTGGATAACTTGCTTGTTTCTGTTCCTTTACCCTTCGGCACTTTGACAATCTACTTTTCCACCCTCTTAGGATCTATTCTTTTTTAAAACTTTTAATGATAATGTTGTGATTGATGTTATTAATATTATTTTACTTTCAAACTGTATAAATACCCTAAGTTCCTTGGGGATGGTTTTTTTGTTGTCGTAAAATCCCATACATGTATTAGCTTAGTCATCATTTAGAAATGATTTGAATTTTCCCATTACTAGATTTTTCCTTCAACCTAAAAATATTTTTCTCAATAATCACTAATCTAAAACTGTAAAAGAAAGAACAACAGAAAATTTTGTAAGTGGATGTAGAACTATGACTTGGCATTATTTGCTGCTGCTGTTGTCAGAAATACCTGGCCTCCTATAATATATTATTGCTCATCTGTTCACAATTGGATACTTCAGGCTCATGGGGTCTGTAAGTACCCAGATAATTGCTAAGCCAGAGGAAATGGAGCTTTTCATCATGCTCAATTTAAGAGCTAGAGCATTTTGAAGGGCTCTAAATAACCTTGCATCTTCTCCCTAGCTTGAAGGAGACGTTGAGCGTCTGGTAGAATAAGGGAAGAAACAAGATTGGACTCTTACCAAATCCCCAATATCAAAACTTTTACAGAATGCCCGTCATTGTCCTTCAACTGATGGGAACGTATCCCTATCAGTTGCGCTGTCACTCCTGGATGTCGGAGGCCTGCATTTCCCTCACATTCCTACCCATCATTTGACAAATCACTCCTGTCCTCTTCTTAGATTCCCTGCTGTAAAGAAGAAGTTTATGGCAGAGCTCAAAGAATTACGGCACAAAGAGCATAGCCCATATATCGTTCAAAGTATCATCAGCTTGATAATGGGGATGAAGTTCTTTCGAATTAAGATGTATCCAGTGGAGGACTTTGAGGCCTCTCTTCAGTTTATGCAGGTACTGTCTTGGGCGGGAACTTGTGCATCTTCCCTCCTCAGAGTGACCGACCTGAAAGGTGAGAACCCATTCACTAAAGTCTATTTTTTTCTCAATAATTCGTGTGCTTATTTGCTAGTAGTGCCCAACTCCCTGTGACCCTTTGGATTGCAGCCCACCAGGCTCCTCTATCCAAGGGATTTTTGGGGCAAGAATACTGGAGTGAGTTTCCTTGCCATTTCCTCCTCCAGGGGATATTCCCCAGCCAAGGATTGAACCCATGTCTCTTGTGTTTCCTGCATTCTCGGCAAGTGGGTTTCATAACCTAGTAATAGAATTTCAGGCATATAATTTCATTTTTTAACTCATATTATCTTTGCATATCATAGCATATTATCATGCATATTATCATAGCGTTGAGTTGGCAGTGTTAACATTTCTAGGCATCAGAACTTTAAGTAATGAAATCTTTTTTATACTTACTGTAAAAATCAACTAAACCATATAGGTTTAGGTGTCTGTGACACAGTGTTCACCATTTTGTACTAAAGAATTATTGCTAATAAGGATTTCCCAGAGTACACAACTGTATTAGATTTCATAAAGCTTTAGTATCTGAAGGATTTTTTTTTTCTAATGGTGCTGTGAATTAGATTTAGTGGGAATCTTAATAAAGAGTTTCAATACCAGGGTTATGAATGGAGGTTGTTCCACTTCATATCTGCTAGGATGGCTATAAACAGAAAGACAGATGACAGCAAGTTACCTGTTGGTGAGGTTGCAGAGAAATAGTAACCCTCATACAGTGCTGGTGGGAATGTAAAATAGACAAGCAGCTTTTGAAAACAGTTTGGCAATTCCTCAAATATTTAAATCTAGATCATCAATCATCAATCCAGTAATTCCAATTCCAGGTATATATCCAAGAGAAATGAAAATGTATGCCCACAAAAAATCTTGAATGTAAGTGTTTATAGAAGCATTATTCCTAATAGCCAATGTCCAGGAGAGGCAAACCCAGAGAGACGGGAAATAAGTTAGTTGTGTTGGGCTGGAGGAGGTGGCTGTGCTTAGGGCGGGCCGGGCTTCCGGCTCATGGGTGCAAAGTTTCTTTCTGTGATAATGGAAAGGTTCTACATTGATTGTGGTGAAAGATTTACAATTGTGAATATACTAAAAGCTATCAAGTTATACACTTTATAAGAGTGAATTGCATTGTATGTGAACTGTATTCAATAAAGCTGTTTAAAAAAAGAAGAATATACGCCCATATCAAACTTGTGGAATTCAAGCTTCAGTGCTTACCAGTTCTGTGACCTTGGACAAGTCACAACCTAACTCCTCCCAGCTTCACTTACCTTTCCTGCAGAGTGGGAACAGTGACCGTCACTTTGGAAGGTGGTTCTGGGCATTCTTGGACTCAGTAAATACTAACTATTTTTCTCTGTCTCATGCTAATGATTCGTGTATATGTGTACGTGCATGACAATTTGAGGTGATATTTACATATGTATGCAAAATAATGTAGGAAAAGGACCATAATTCTGGGATCCATAATGCCCCATTCTATATAGGGAAAACAGTCTCAAAGACTTTGCATGCCAGCAATGCCTATCTTGGACTGAGGTCTTAGTATGATATTCATATACTGGGGACTTGAGTAACTGTTGCTGCTGATAGTCTCAATGTGGACTGAAAAAAAGTGGTAATAGTTGATACACATATTACATGTCATCAGAAGTACCTGTAGTCTTGGATTCTTCCATGAAAGCTACATCTGGAAAAGACCACAGTAAGTTATGACCCAAAAGGTCAGGAAGGGGAAGGGGACTGGCAGAATTCTAAACAGGCCAACTCTTCTAATAAATTATTCCCCAGACAACCAAAAGCACCCTTTAGGGTCAAGAGTCCGCAGACAAAGACCTCCTTGCTGGAGGAATGCTTCCAAAGGTTTCCTTGTCCCAGGTGGAATAGGGAAGCATTCCAGACTTGCTCATGAAACTATCTGAACAATAAACACCTAAAATGTCGAGGCTAACAAGTAAACATCTTCGTGGACAGGGTTGTCAGGGCCTAAAACAGGTTGAATGTCTTCTGCGTCTCTCCCCGTGTTTGCCTTCTCTGGGGATCTGTATTTGTGGGTTATTCAAGGACCCAGGGCCCCCCCACATAGTAGCTAGTCAATAGCAATTTGTTGGAAATAAATGAATGAACCAACCAGTAAGTCAGGAGATGAACACCTGCTTACTGGTTATAGATGCTTTGTCCTTTCAGCATCATGACGTTGGGATAGAAATTAGGGGGAGAGTGCGAAAACCAGCCCTGTAAAATGTCATTGGAGGCTATTGTAAACTTAAATATAAATGCTGGACTCCAATGAGTTTTTAAAACTAGATTATGGTGTATGTGATGTTATTGGGTGTTACTGAATTAAGATCTGTTGACTTAAATTTGTTTACCTACAATTTTCTGTGCACATTTCAATCTTTCTCCCTCCCTTGACTCTCTTTCTGCTTCCCAGGAATGTGCACATTACTTTCTTGAGGTCAAAGACAAAGATATCAAACATGCCTTGGCTGGGCTGTTTGTTGAAATTCTTGTCCCAGTGGCTGCTGTAAGTTACATTTTCATTTTAAAGAATCTCTTCAAATTGGATTAGAGAACCAGCAATTTCATTAAGTATAATATGAACATGCATCTCTGTTTCAGGCTGTTAAAAATGAAGTTAATGTTCCCTGCCTCAGAAACTTCGTTGAAAGCCTGTATGATACCACGCTGGAACTTTCTTCTCGAAAGAAGCATTCCTTGGTTAGTAACTATGAGAAAATTCAAAACAGAAAACTGCAGTGACCCAAATTCCTAGGCTGAAGTCTGTTTGAGAGTCATAAGAGTTCCGCAGATGGGAGAATTACCTGCAGCTCCCTCAGAAATTGCTAAGTCATGTCCAACTCTTGTGATTCAATGAACTGTAGCCTGTCAGGCTCCTCTGTCCATGGGATTCTCAAAGAGGCAGCATTTCAGAATTTGGAGCTGGTACCTAATATTAAACATTGATTGAATCATGGTAACTGGAGGGAATTAGACCATGTTACCTCAAGGACCCTACTAGTCCTAAAGATTCTGCTATTTATGTTCAAGGATTGGTTTAACTTTATTTTTATTTTTATTTGTACTTTTTCCAATCTGGAGACTAAAGATGCTAACAAGTGTCTCTTCTCAAGCCCAAGGAACTTTCACTGGCTAATTCCCATCCTGATTTTCAGAATCAAAATGGAACCAGACAGGAAAGGGAGTTAGAACATAGAGAGTTGTCTGTGGGAAAGATTCTCTGAAGGGTGAGAGAACAGTCTTGGGGAATGCTTTTGTGCTGAAAAGCAGCATAGAAGTTTTTTAAATTACATCACCCTTTTTCCTCCATTGTCCATCTCCACTGTCCTCAGAAACACTTGTAAAATGCCCACCTCTGCACAACACCTGTTGGGCCTGGGAGTGTTACAAAGTCTGCTGCTAAGTCACTTCAGTCGTGTCCGACTGTGCAACCCCATAGATGGCAGCCCACCGAGCTCCCCTGTCCCTGGGATTCTCCAGGCAAGAACACTGGAGTGGGTTGCCATTTCCTTCTCCAATGCATGAAAGTGAAAAGGGAAAGTGAAGTCGCTCAGTCGTGTCCAACCCTTAGCAACCCCATGGACTGCAGCCCACCAGGCTCCCCATCCATGGGACTTTCCAGGCAAGAGCACTGGAGTGGGGTGCCATTGCCTTCTCCAGTTACAAAGTCTGGTGTGGTGAATAAAGCTCTAGTTTATGAAGTGGAAGGTGATAGACCAGCTGTACCTGCGATGGTTTAGAGGAAGCTGGTTGCTTGGGTTGCTGATTTCTAGTATTGTTTATGTTAATCTTTAAAGTATGAACATTACCACTATTATCTGAGCAAATACTCAGAGTTGCTTTGCTAGAAGTGGTGACAGATTTGTTGATTTGTCTACATTCTGTGGTCTCTGTGACTGGTTGTATTTTGTGTTTAAGTTACCAGCTGTAACTAGAGTTGTATTCAATGACAGTGGTAGTTCAACATCACTTTAAAACTAAGTTAATTAAAAAAAAAAAGAAAGTTAATGGAATGTTAAGCACTGAATCTCACTGTGGCAATAGATTTTTGCTAATTCAAGTTAATGGATGAACCAGTTATATTTTTGTTTAAATCTTCACTAGCCCTTGTTTTCGGGGGAGCCATTAAGGTATATACTATCTGGTTCAGCAAAATGGCAATGAGTTCTGCATGTATACTGTAAAATCCACCCACCAGCTTTTCTGTCTTCTCCAGTTGCTGCGGGAAACCTGCCCAGTTAAGCAGGAAAACCACAGTAGCACCTCTGTTTATTCGGTTGTAAGCAAATTCCTCCTGCGGTTAAATTTGTCTTGGTGGAGTTTACCAGGGCAATAACATTTCTTTGAGGAATCTTCCTTAATTACAGGAAGATTGCATGCAAAAGAAAATATATACACCTACCTCTAAGACAGGGACAAACTAATAGATGTTTATGAGCAAAAAAAAACAGTGACATTTTCAAAATCAGTGTGCCTTCCTCCTTTTTTTCCCCAGAGGATTGAGAGTGATCTATGATGTTTTTTAAATTCATAAGGGAAGACTAAATCAGTGAATCAGATTTCTATTTATGATCCATGAATCTCACTCTACTCTGTACGTTGTTGTTTCTGTTGAGTCACTAAGTCACGTCTGACTCTGCAACCCTATGGACTGAAGCCTGCCAGGCTCCTCTGTCCGTGGGAACTGGCAGGCAAAAATACCGGAGTAGTTGTCATTTCCTTCTCCAGGGGATCTTCCCGACCCAGGGATCAAACCCACCTCTCCTGCATTGGGAAGCAGATTCTATACCACTGAGCCACCAGGGAAGCCCAATCCTATACACAACTCTAGAGTATTCCGTTTCTATCCTTCTCAGAAACACTTGGAAAATGACCACCTCCTCGAGGCACCCGTTGGGCGTGGGTGCATTACAGAGCCTGGCCTGTACGGCACACGAGGGAGCTGGACAGATATACGGTGGTTCCAGAGAGCCTGTGTTACCCAAGTAGTTACAATTAAATCATCCTGTGGCCCCCTCTTCTCTCTCTTCAGGCCTTGTACCCACTGGTGACCTGTCTGCTCTGCGTCAGCCAGAAGCAGCTATTCCTGAACAGGTGGCACATTTTCCTCAACAACTGCTTATCCAACCTTAAAGTGAGTATTTGTCAGCTAAAAAAACTCTCTTAGGAAAACATATTATGCATCTGAGGCTGGTGTGAGCTCCTAAGAGTGACTCCTGAGGTTTGCAGGGGAAATGATCCTGTACTATTAGAATAATGAAAAAAGTATTAGTGAGCGTTTTTCTTTTTAAATATAGTCCATTGTAGAAGGTGATTGGGGATAAGAGAAATCATGTCAAATTTGAGGGGGGGATCTTTTAAATTTTTTAAAATATGTTTATTTTCTTATTGAAGTACAGTTGATTTACAGTGTTGTAAAATCTTGTAAGGATCACTCAAAAGGTAGAATTAAATGCCCCTTTGTATGCATCTATGTGTATGCATCTGTGCTCAGTTGTGTCAACTCTTTGCTACCCCATGGACTGTAACCTGCCAGGTTCCTCTGTCCATGGGATTTCCCAGGCAAGAATACTGGAGGGGTCAGGATGGAGGGGACACATATATACCCATGACCGATTCATACTGATATATGGCAAAAACTGTCACAATATTGTGAAGTAATTATCCTCCAATTAAAATAAATAAATAAAAAAAAAAATACTAGAGCAGGTTACCATTTCCTTCTCCAGAGGATCTTCCTGACCCAGGGATCGAACCCACATCTCCTGCATTGGCAGGCAGATTATTTACAACTAGTGCCTCCTGAGACCCGTATGCATCGATGGACAGGCTTTAAATGACTGAAAAAAGAGGAGGTCACACTTCAGTGACAAGCAGGTGAAATGATTTCAGAAGCTCACCCAAACCTCCTCCAGCCTCCCTCTGACTCATTTCAGGCTAGGAAAACATTAAGTTGGCCAAAAAGTTCATTTGGAGTTTCTGTAAAATAGTTGTGGAAAAATCCGAATGAACTTTTGGGTCAGGCCATTATTTGCGGAGGGGTTTGCAGGGGAGGATTGACCTACTAACAGAAAGCACTTATTTCCTGTCCCTGTTATTTGTGATTATTTGATATTCAATTATTAATCCTAGGTGCTCACTGAACAATGGCTATTCAGGTGCTGGGTGATGGGAGGAACCAAGGCATGGTCCCTGAAACCGAGGCATGCATGTTCAGTTGCCCAGTTATGTCTGACTTTTTGCAACTCCATGGACTATGTACCCTCCAGGCTCCTCTGTCCATGGGATTGTCCTGGGACAATGTCCATGTCTTGTCCCCAGGCAAGAATACTGGAGTGGGTCACTGTGCTCTCATCCAGGGGATCTCTTCAACCCAGGGATTGCACCGAAGTCTCCTGCATTAAGTGGAGAAGGAAATGGCAGCCCATTCCAGTATTCTTGCCTGGTGGGTTACAGTCCATGAGGTCGCACAGAGTTGGACACAACTGAGCAATTGAGCAATTTAGCAGCAGCAGCAGCAGCTCCTGAATTGGCAGGCAGATTCTTTACTACTGAGTCACCTGGGAAGACCCTGAAACTGAGGAACTTAGAGTTAAAACAGCCATAATGATTAGCTTTTAAATTGCCTTAAAACTTGAACATGCTGAACAGATTTTAAGTTTTAGTGACCTGTTGAATAAAGTCAACTAAGTGAACCCCATGTCTAATATAAGTGCAAATAGCACCGAATTATCATAATTGTTCTCCCTTGTGTCCAAAGATATTGAATTCCTTTTATAATTTTAATGCTTCTTCAGAATTTTAAAAATATATTTAGTTATAAAATCCTGTATGTGCTTATACATGCTGTCGTATCTTTTTTATTTAAAGACACTTTAATTTCGTGAAGTGGTTAAGATTAATTATATTATTTTGGCATTTACCATCATGACACAATAATCTGCATTGGAGCTGTTTGAAGCAGTAGCTAGGTACTGGCTCTGAAAGCTGATTGTGAAATCCAAGATTAGAATCATTAATTTTCTTCAAATTGGCAGGGAAATGTAATAGCAGTGGATATAGAATTAAGCCTTTAAGAATTCTGGAAAACAAAGTGCTTTTCAGGATATCAACTATTATATAATGGCCACTTTCAGATGTTTTATTCAGGGACTTATCCATCTGTCATATGCCTCTAACACACAGCTTAATGTCATTTTTTGTTGTTACTTCATCCAGTTGTATGTTACTCAGTTATTCTAGTTAAACATTTTTTTCTTCTTCTACATTTTACATAAAGAAAAAGGTCATTTTGTTCAAAACAAAAAAAAAGACTTGATTAAGAATGTTCAGTTTTCTGTATTTTTTATGCTAATGTTTGTGATGAATTTTAGTTCGTATCAAAATAGTGTTTTGCATTCACATTTACTATTGTGGCCCAAAAGACCAACATTTTTTTGTGTCCAGAATTGCTTTTGAAATACAGAAGCATAATCTTACTTTGAACTTAATTGCTTTATATTTAAGTATAAAATCAGCCACTTAAAATAATTTTTATTGAAGCATAGTTGCTATACAATGTTGTGTTAATTTCTAGCAGAGTGAACCAGCTATACATATACATATATCCCCTCTTTTTTTAGATCTCCTTCCCATTTTGGTCACCTCTGAGCCCTGAGTAGCATTCCTTGTTTTGTACAGTAGGTTGACATTAGTTACCTATTTTAATTGCTTTTCACTTGGAATCCTATGTGAAGGTCTGGTGGAAGCCCACCAAAAAGACTTAGTAACGGAGTTACACACAGCCCTTGAGAGAAGGGCTGCACACTGGTGACATTTCCCTATGTGACTATTCCAAGAGTCAGGATTTCCCAGTGGGGAAAGCAATAAGATCAGAAAGGTACTCGAAGTGGGGAAGATAGGAAAGTCAGTTATATAAAAACTAGATCTAGGGTGCCTGTTCTCGAGGAGCTTGGTGTTTCAATGGGGGGTGTATAATGAAGTTTCAAAATGCATGTGGCAGACGAGGTAAAAGCTGGGAGTGAGGAGGTACCTGTGCCATTTCTACAGGTCAGGTGCCCAGTGAAGCATGAAACAGGTAGTTACTGGGCAAAGGAAAGGCAACGATACTTCACTTTATGGGTAGGAAATGGTCGAAATTCATCTCCTCAAGGGTAAAAGGTATAGAAAATCATTGATGAGCTACAGTTGAAATAAAATTGTAGCCCATGTATTTAGAACTCAACCCAGTAAGGATTAAATGAGACCATTTAAAATGTCATTAATATACAGAAAACCTTCCAAACCTCCTCAAGAGTCCTCAAGAAATACCCAAGGAAAAGCTAACATGGTTTCAGGAGCACACTTTGTCTTGAATGGCTTCAGTATTTTGTGGGGTTTAGAGCCAACCTTTTTGAAGTGATCTCCAGTCCTTTTTGAAGTGATCTCCAGTCCAGCTCTTTCCTCTGTTCACTGTCCCTTCTTGCTGCCCCCCACCCCCTACAACATGCTCAGGTATAATGAACCCAGTGTTTGCCCCCTGCATGTTGAGCTTGGTAGCCACCTCTGATGTGTTCTGCCGGGGAGAGTTGTCAAGGTGGCAGCAGGACATAGGGCAGAGTAGAAATGTGTATGAGCGTGAAAAATCTGCTTTTAAAGTAAACAAGGTCTCAGATTCAGCGCTCATTTAATGTCAGGGCGCTGGTTTATCCTCAGCGTCAGTCCGTCAGGAGCAGGCTGTTCGGTAACACAAACATGAAGTCTTTATTTACACTTGTTAACTCGGTCAACCATGTGTTAGCAACCTGCCTTTGTAAAGCGGTGAGAAATTTATTACACCATCTCACCATGACCTTGACATCTTTCAGGAACTTCTGGTCAGTGAGGACCAATACTTTATGCTTTTATGAATTTTATGTCAGAATTTGAATATACTGAGCTGTTAAAATGTGCTACATTCCCTTCGTGTATACCTTAGTATATCTAATTCTGAAAAATGGCAATATGTTTTAAAAACTTGATTTAATAGTGCTTTCATATTTTGTCATGAATCCCCATGTATTAATAGCTTTTTTAATTGAAATTAAGAGTTCATAATAAGTTTGCGCAAGTTTCTTGTCCTTGAAAATGGATATAATTGGAAGAACCTTTACATTTTCTTTTTCTTACAATAATTAATAAATATTAAAACCAGTGAAGTCTTCTTTATTAAAAAGAAAAGAAACCTCAAAAGTTAAGAAATTTATTTATACAATATAATTAATAACAAGAAGAGGTCTCATTAATTGGAGATAAGTTATGAGCCAGGCCAGAAGTAGGGCCTTTAAATGTATGTCGTGGAGTATCATGACAATATCATAGCCTGCATTGAATTCCCCATATGCTTTCATGTTATTATTTATGGTTTTTTCCAGAAATTTTTCTCAGATGGCAATATTTTTTTAACTTTTCTTTTTATATTGGAGTATAGCTAATTAAAAATGTTATGATAATTTCAGGTGGACAGTAAAGGGACTCAGCCATATATATACATGTATCCATCCATTCTCCCTCAAACTCCTCTCCCATCCAGGCAGAGTTCCCCTTTGCTCTCCAGTAGGACCAGTGCAGGAGGATGAAGGAAAGGAAGGATAGTTAGGGAGTTTGGGATTGACATGTACATACTGCTGTATTTAAAATGCTCAGAAATATTGAAGATGTATCATCTGAAGGTTATACATTAGTCAGCCTAGCTTCAAAGTCCTAGAAACCAAAGTACAGAATTTAAAAGATTTCTCTTTTCATCTCAGTCCCTATTTGCACTAGGACTAGAATGTATTCTCTTAGTCAGCTGGTCATCAATTCTTCACCAGAAATGTACCAGGCAGTGTTCCAGATGCTGGGAATATGTGATGAATGAGATAGTGACGCTCGCAGTTCTTTTAGACCTTGTAATTCAGTGGAAGAGACAGACCGGAAACAAGTAAGCAGATAAGGATAAAAACTTCAGGTGGTGCTAAGTGCTATGAAGAAAATCAAATAGAACATAATGATAGAGAATCACACATTCAGAATGATGCAGGGAGGGGAGGGGACAAGAAAGGTCTTTTGATTGCCATTAAGAATATCAAAGTTTGGCTGCCATTGATTTTTTTGGTGAATCTTATTTTGGGCACTTCATATAACTTCATCTTAATCACAATGAAGTTAAAGGGTTGCTTTTAACTTTTCGTGTAAATATAAGGGTATTAATGATATCTTTATTTTACAAAGGGGAAGCATTGAATAATATATTAAGGATTCCACAGTCATTGTCTGAATGCATTAAAATGTATGGTCCTATTAAAAACAACTACTCTCCTCTTGGTAAATACGACGTTTAAATGGTACAGTATTAGCTATTTAAAATGGTTTTCAAGAAGTGGTTATTCTGTTTTAATATAACTTTATTTCTATAAACTTGAGAAAAATCTCATCTATGTTTTAGATCCATCAAAGGCACATTTCAAAGTGGAATTTATAAATTCTAATAGAACACATACATTGGGTCAGAAAATTAGTGAGCAGATGACAGGTGTGTTACTTACTGTAAATGCCTTTTTTATTCAGCCAGTAAATAGAAAAAATAATCTCTGTAAATTGTTGGTGTGGTAATTTTAGAGGTTATCCTAAACTATAGCACATAGTGTCATTTGGATAATACAGTCATCAAAAAGATTGAATTATGATCAAAGGAATTTGACTCAGGAATCCAAAGGAAATGCCAAAAAGAAGGAAGGTGTTGACTGGGCTAGGCACTGACTTATAGCAGAAAGCAACAGGTTTACTTAAGTCGCTTTGCTTGCAATGGAAGAGAGAACTAGAAGAGTTTTAAGTATAGTGAGATCAAAGAAGTCTGGGTGACATGGGAAACATTGTTCTATCCAATGACCCTATCATCAGCCAAGTTATCAGTGATTTATTTATTACTTATTACTGTTAACACTGAATTGTTTTAGCTAAGTCAAAAGATTAAAGTTTAAAGAAGATTTGGGCAGACTAGGATTGGGATTGGGCAGACTGACATGTCATGTAAAGTCTGGAAGATCCACTCCGAAACCTACTCGTTTCTTGAACAGTTTTATCAATGTAACCTCAGCTCTGCTATAAAGAAATTATTGATTAATTAATTGAGAAGCATATGCCAATGGAAGAAGAGAATAGTCTTTCAGTGTTGGAGTAGAGATCTTTGACACAGAGGTCAGTGATTTGATATATAGGTTAAAAATGTCAGCATCTTGACACAGTAAGTCCTTGTATGTTAGCCGCTGTTGGAATATGAAGACAGTTAAGAAGTCCTATCTTCAAGCAGAGTACAATCTATTCATTGCCAATAGCATATTTGAGCACACTTCATATAATCTTAAACTGAAGTCATTCATAATTTGAAGACACTGGGGCCAGACTGCCTGGGTTTTAATTCTGGTTCTGTCGCTTATTAGCTCCCCTGGGTCTTGACTCCCTCATCCTTAAAAGGACACAGTAGCAGTATCTACTTTGTAGGTTGTGCTGAGAATTAAAAAGAGTTAATATACATACAACTTTGATAACAATGCCTGATACAGTGGGTATCCTGTAAAATGCACGTTCCAGTTTCTGAGAAAATAGTCTTTACTGGAAGACTATACAGAAGTCTATACAGAAGTCAGTTCCTATCCCAGCTATCATTTATAGACTTGAAGACCTGAGCCAGTGATTTGCCTTCTGTCAAAGACAGAATCCTCCCAGTTGATGTCATGGGCTATGAAAGTACTTTTGAAATAGCAAAATGTGATACAATTGTGAGGTATTTAGTAATATTGTATCGTGTCGATTAGCTTCAGCTATGTACTAAGGGTTGCCTTTAGCTCCTATATAAAGAAATTTTGCTTATGCATCAGGTTGTTCAGCTACTACTCAATTTGCCTTTTTTCTCCAGACTTTAAAATTTTTATTTTGTTTTGGGGTATAGCCAATTAACAATGTTATGGTAGTTTCAGGTGAACAGTGAAGGGACTCAGCCATACATATACATGTACCCATCTTCCCCCAAACCCTCCTCACACAGTTTCTTTTTTAAATTATGTACCAATAACCTTCTGTACGGCACTCACTGAGGGCACAACAGTGAACAGCCCAGAAGTTCTGGAGCTCACAGTCTGGTAGGAAACATACAGGAGAACAACATTCTAGAAGACTGACAGCAGGAGCCCTTGGTAATCTCCCCAGGGCGGAGGAAGGAGCGGAGGGGCAGTGGAATGTAACGAGGAGTGACACCTAATGAATCTTGCTGGGGAGTAGGAATTTTCTAAGTAGAACAAGGGCAGGAAGGCATTCCAGGCATTCGATGAATTGCAGAAGGGATGTAACAGCACAGAGCACACCGGAGGCGAAGGCAGGAGGTAGGGATGGGGGAGCCAGGTCACCAGAGGCCCCTGTTGCACCACATCATGGAATTTGGACATTGTCCAGGAGGTGCTGAGAAGCCACTTCAGAACTTGAAATGCAGGGGGGAGTAAACAGTCACAGTTGCAGTTTAAGAATATCATCTGATAGTGCTGAGAATGGAAGAGAAGCCAGGGAAATCATGTTAGGAGGGAATTGCGGTGACTAGTCACATCATCTCGGAATGCTAAAAATCAGTTACCAGTACAGAAAAACATGGGTAAAACAAAGCAAAACCTGAAGTCAGCCACTTTGCTCTTTGGTCTCTATGGGAGCATAAGTAGACTGTCTCAAATGTATTCTTAAGAATGAAAGAACATCAGTCACAATGAGATGCATCAAAAAGATAATTGTGGGTAGAGGGACAGGAAAAAAGTGTAAGAGAAGTTGAACAGAAGACAGTGATGCAAATCATTGAAACTGGAGAGTTTAGTTAAGCTCATCAATGAAAGTTAGATGATAACTTACTCTACTGGATCAAGACTCACGGTGTGAGGTAAGGCCTGGGAGAAAAGTTTGAACAAAACACTACGCAAACATAAGACTTGTTCAGTTGCTCAATCGTGTCCGACTCTTTGTGACCCTATGAGCTTCAGCACACCAGGCTTCCCTGTCCTTTGCCATCTCCTGGAGCTTGCTCAAACTCATGTCCATTGAGTCAGTGATGCAATCCAATCATCTCATCCTCTGTCATCCCCTTCTCCTCCTGCCTTCAATCTTTCCCAGCATCAGAGATACTTTTATAAGTAAAGAGAAACTCACAGAGGTAGAGATATTCCCACTAGAATGGCAGCTTCCTGAAGTCAGGGACTGCATCTCCTTTGCTGCTGGATCTATGTCTTGTATATGATAATAGTTACTGTGGGCAGGAACTAAATTCCCTTTGTGCACTAACTAGCTCATTTAGTTCTCTTAACAGTCCTAGGAAGGAGGGAGGGTTAGCATCATTTCACAGACAGGGAAGATCAGGCCCAGGGAGATTATGGAGGGTCCCAGAGGTTGGCCATACCACTCATAAATTACAGAGTGAGGATGGATTTAAACTTGGGCAGTGTGTGTCTAGAGGCTGCTTTAAACTAGTGTGTAAGCATGTTAGAGACCTTTGCTGGTCTGGAGGAAGGATAATTAGAATTTCTGACATTTTTAAATGATAGACTATTTTAAATGAAACTTTACTAGTTTAAAGTTCCTGTATGTATCTAAGACACGCAACAAANTGCTTTAAACTAGTGTGTAAGCATGTTAGAGACCTTTGCTGGTCTGGAGGAAGGATAATTAGAATTTCTGACATTTTTAAATGATAGACTATTTTAAATGAAACTTTACTAGTTTAAAGTTCCTGTATGTATCTAAGACATGCAACAAATTATAAGTTTTATCACTTGTTTTACTAAAAGATAAAAAGTCCTTTATGTGTAAATGTATGCTTCTAAAAAGTTGGGACTTTTTTTTTTTCCTGGAGCCAGAAAAGTAGTTATAAAGTTTATTTGGAAGAATAAACATACAGGAATATATGAGAAAACCCTAAAAATAGAAAAAGAACAGTGGATGTTGCCATACTAGATAATAAAACACATCTTAAGGCCTCAAAAGTTAAAATGATGTTTTATCATTTTATTTATTTAGATTAATAGAAGAAAAGCCAGAATGAGACCAAAATGCATGTGGAAATTTCAAATTATTTTAATAGAAATTTCAAATTTTATAATGATCACATCAAGAAGTTATTTTAAAACCGTTTTGGCATAAGAAATCTATCTTTCCTAAATCTAAAAAGCTACTCCCTATAGTCTTTTCCATCCAATTTATTTATGTGACTCATCTTTATTCAGCAAGTGGCTTAAAGGTAAACTTATCCTAGATTATATCTAAGCAGTTATGAAATCTTCAAAAATCAGGACCCGAATTATCCACACTAAGAATAGAACAGCAAAGATGGTTATAACAAGATGAATAAATGAACAGGGAAGAGGAGTAACATAAAGGCGAAATACCTCTAAGAAAGTGAAGAGTGACGTCATACCACTTAATCTGCAATTGTATATCTTGGTTTCTGATGTAGAATAAAGACCCCAAGATGGCTCGAGTTGCACTGGAATCTCTGTACAGATTACTTTGGGTTTACATGATCCGAATTAAATGTGAAAGCAACACAGCTACTCAGAGGTAAGGAGCTGGCTTGGGTTCACGGTAACCCCATCACTAAGTTAATGGTAACCACTTCACTCAGCCAATGAAGAGGGTGTTTTGTTTCATTGCTACCCACCCTAACCAAACTAGAAGCTGTTCTAAGCTGACAGCTTCTAAAAGATCTAAGTCCTTTGGACATTTTCAGGCTTTCCTTAGGCATTAGCTCAGCAGCCATTACAGAAACCCCAGTCTCTACCAGGGTTGCCAAGTTCCGTGTCAGGGTTACATCTGCCGCTTTAACAAAGGAAATGGCTATAATTTTCCAGCTGCCCTTCGTTTTCCAGAGAAACTTTTCATAGAGTAATTATGCTAATGGAAAAGACATGAAGTGGTTTGTTTTCTTTTTCTGAGTTCTCTCTGATACTTAGATAAGATGAAGCATCTACCGTTTTCCCTTAAAGTACTGGAGCTCAGCCAATCTTGCTTGTTTTCTCTTTTTCCCCCCTTATCTTTCAGCCGTCTTATAACCATCATCACAACACTTTTCCCCAAAGGGTCCCGTGGTGTGGTGCCAAGGGATATGCCTCTCAACATCTTTGTGAAAATCATCCAGTTCATCGCCCAGGTAATGGAGACGCTTCTGGGAGTCTTCTAATTGCCTTTAGGTAGCCACCTCCTTCTTAGGAATTACTAACAGACCAAGAGTCTAAAATAATATCTTACATGTATAGACTTTTCAGAGTGATTTTGCAAGTGTTTTCACCCATAGCTTATTTTTTTTGCTTCAAAACAAATTGTGGCATGGTGTGCCAAGTGTTTTCAGCCTTTGACAAACGAAGGAACTGAGAGACAGGTTGTAAGTGACTCACCTAAGGTCACAGAGACTATTAGCAAAAGACTCTCTTGACCTCTCGACTCTGTTTTTTTCCTGCTTCTCTGCTCTAGATTCCACAAGTAAGGAGGAAATTGAGTCTGATGTTTGCAGGAAATCAGAAGATGATAGTTATTGAACTTGGATGAGTAAATCATAATGCTGTAACTTTCACCCTGTGAAAATGAAGAATGTAACATGAATAGTAGCATTTATCAAGCTAATATCAAGCCAAGAACTGCTCTAAGCACTTTACACATACTATTCTAGTTAAGAACTGGGTCCAATAATATTAAACATTTAATGTTAGTTTACTATTTAGACCCAGGACCTCTGTTTTTTTAAACATTGTGTGTAAATGGTTTTATTCCCACTTTGACTTCCTTGTGATTTATGGAGGAGCATGAAAAGTCCTTCATTACAGTCTGTCCTCTGCCATGAGCTAGCATGCATGAGTGCTAAGCTATTTCGGTCATATCCGACCCTTTATGACCCTGTGGGCTGTACCCTGTCAGGCTCCATCTGTCCATGGGATTCTCAGGCAAGAATACTGGAGTGAGTTGCCATGCCCTCCTCCAGGGGATCTTCCCAACCCAGGACTGAACCCACATCTCTTGCATCTCCTGCATTGGCAGGCAGGTTCTTTACGACTACCACCACTTAGGAAATCATGAGCCAGCTCTGTACCCTAAAGAAGTCCTGGAACATCTTCATTCTAAGTGTCTTTATTTGTAAAATGTGAATAGGAATGCTTGCCTAGTATCCCTCAGAATGTTGTGTCGATAAAGGGAAATAACAAATGTGAAAATACTGTTGAAGTGTAATTGATGTTGATATAAAGACATAAGGTTCTATTGCTACTTTATAGGTAATTTAATATATGATATCTCTCTGTGTGTTTAGTATAATGAAATGCCTCTGTAATATTTGTACTTAGGGAAAGGACATTACTCCATTAAGGACATTAATTCATCCACCGCTTTGCAGGCAGATGAATTAACAGAACTTTTCTACATTAAGTTATCATGTGGCTGAGAACGTGCTTTGATTATTCTGAAATAGGTTGTCTAAAATGAAGATGACAGATCTTAGTAGTCAGTGTCTCAAATTACTAGAATCTGGCTTAAATGTTCTCATTTAAGTGACCTTAATGTGTCATTTGTTGATTATTCATTTCCCTTGCAGGATTGTCTCTTATAAGCCAAAGGATTGGAAATGTTAGATGACAGAAGAAAATGATCATTTTGTAGGGGAATTTTAAAAACTATGTTTTTAAGCTGAGTTTTAAGAAGTTGTCAGCATTTTCAGGACTAGGAGGAGGCGTTTGTAGTGTGGATACTCAGCATGTTTTGGTTTGTCATGTTTTGATTTTTAGTCATTCTGTGTATTAGGGTCTAATTTCGTATATTATAGAATGATACCATCTCCACACATCCCATGACAACTGAACCAAAGGTTCAAATGGACATGGATTTCCACCAGGGATTCCCTGTGATGCATAAAATGAAGCAGGACCTCTCTTCTTTCAGCAGCCACCTGTTGGGTGCATGTGATGAAAATAGACATTTTCATGTTAAGTGAGTATTTTAACACTTTGTTTTGTTTTCTCTTTTTCACTATAGGAACGTTTAGATTTTGCAATGAAAGAAATCATTTTTGATTTCCTTTGTGTGGGAAAACCAGCAAAAGCTTTCAGTCTCAATCCAGAGGTAAGAATGACCCTTCTGCGTAAGACACTTTGCAATCTTGGGGAGTGGAGTGAAGGCCATCTTCTCCAAAAAGTCTCCTATTGTTTTCTGTCCATGGTATTCGACAAAAATAGTACAGCTGGTGGAATTTCAGAAGTAAGATTTTTGGGTGAATAAACTTAGAATGGTTAAAGGTTGATGTCATATCATCTTCTGTTCTTGCAGAAGGAAGTAACCCTTGCTCCAAAAGATAATCTTGCTCTAAGTCTGGTGGTTTATTTTAGAAAAGTCAATACTTATAATTTATTTTGATGCAGATTAGCAAATTGAAGAGCTTTGGGAAGTGATGAAGCAGAGATGAATCAATACATGCAGTGATAAAATACTAAAATGTAGTGAAATTAGTTAATGTTTGCATATTTGATTCCATGGCAGCATCATAGTTCAAGGGCCAGAAAGGTCATGGAAATGAGTGTATAATGGATATGATGTACTTCTTAGAGGGTGGCAATGGGAGGGGCTGCCTATGCAAATGAAAAGCACACTTAGTTTTGAACCTCAAAAAAGACTGTTAGCCAAGAGAAGTATGCCTGGCAAGCGGCCTCTTTGCAGCCTCGTACCTGTGATTGTAGACAGAACACTGAACCAGAAGTCAGCAGAGCTGAATTTACTGCTTGCCACCAGCTCTTCCACCTTTAGTAGCTGTAAGACATTGCACACCATAAAATTTTTTTAAAAGATTGTTCCTGTTGTCACTGTGATATTGTCTAGCTCCTTCATCATGTCAGTGAGGAAGGAGGCCCCGAGCCCAGAGGCTCAGAACAGGCAGCTGGTTAGCAGCAAAGGGAATCGAGCCTGCCTGTATCCTCTTGCTTCCTCTCACAAACTCTGATTGCTCTTCTTGGTGCTGAGATTGAGCAGCACCTTGAGCCCAACAAGCCCCAAATAGGAGTTTGTCTAGTTTTTAATGACATTACAGGGGTCCACAATAGCTGCTGCCAGAGTCAGTGGGCCAATGAGAGGGGGGCAAAGCCAGCGTAAATTCGGGGCATTTTGGCTGAAATGAGGCCCATGACCCACTGACTAAAGAGTCTTCTCTTGCCTAGAGACAGAAGTTCCAAGTTTTTCAATGGATAAAAGATAGTCCTTTTTTTTTCTTTTTGACTGTGACGTACAGCTTAGATTCCCACCTGGGGATCACACCCAGGCCCCCTGCATGGAAGCACAGAGTCCTAAATGCTGGACAGCCAGGGAATCCCAGGATAGTCTTTCTAATAAATGGTGCTAAACAGTTGGGCAATCATTTGCAACATAATGAACTTCAACCCATAATTTTACCCTATCAGCAAAAATTAACTCAAAATAAATCATAAGCCTAAATGTGAAATCCTGTATCAGAAATCTTCCAGAAGAAAACATAAAATCTTTGTGACGTTGAGTAGGCAGAAATTTCTTTGCATACAAAAATTATAAACTACAGAAGAAAAAGTTGGTAAATTGGCCATCATCAAAATAAAGTATGCACTTTAAAAGATGATGTTTACTGAAGCATAGAGCCAAAGACTGGGAGAAAATAATTGCAAAACATATATTGACAAACTCTTCTATCCAGAATATATATGAACTATCATAACTCAATAATACAGTTNAGGTATAACCTCACAAGAACCTGAGAATCAATACTGTTTTTGTTCCCATTGCACATATTCTTAGAGTGAGGTTTAGGGAGGTTAAATGCCATACCTAAAATCAACAGCTAGGATGTGGCAGAGCTAGAATTGAAAACCATATTTATATATGCCTCTAAAGCCCAAGTTCTTTGCTACTTCAGCAAGCTGTGTTAAGTATGCTTCTCATATGGTACTTTCTATAACCTGCCACAGCTGGTCTTTTTAGGTAAATTTTTTTTATTGAGATACAAGCAACATACAACGTTATTTGTTAAGTGTACAGCATTCCATATTTGTTTATATTGTGAAACGTTCAACACAACAAGTAATTAATATCCGTCACCACTCATGGCTACAGGATTTTTTTTTTCTTGTGGTAACTTTTAAGATCTACTCTGTTAGCAACTTTTAAATTTGCCATATGGTATTATTACCTCTAGTTGCCATGCTGTATATTACATCTGTGTGACTTATTGATTTTATAGCCAGAAGTTTATACCTCTTTTATTCCTTTTCCCATTTTGCCACCCCCTCCCCCAACCCCTGGGAACCAATTAATCTGTTCTCTGTTTCCGTTTTTTTGTTTTTTTCAGCCACAACTTTTTTGAAATCATTCTCATTCATATGCAGGTATGAATGAGGAATGAGGACATTCCAAGTAAGGACATTCCGAAGCTTTCCTATAAGGGTTCTAAGTAAATGATTTCATATTTCTGAGCCTCTCTATATTAAAGAATGGCACATATACACATGTTCTTGTGTACAAGTACTATTCATGTAGAAGAATTTCCTGTAAGATGTTTTCTCTTGTGCTTTTTTCCAGTTTGCTTCTTTTACCAAATAGCTGTGCCCAACATAGGGACGACAGAGAGGGTGCAGTCAGTCTCCAGTGTACTTTCTTTGGGACTGAAATTCAATCACAATCAACAGTTAATGTTATTTTAGCAGATCAGTGACTTAAGTGTGTAGCCTTATCATGGTCTGGCAAAGCATACTCTTGTGGCTTTTGCATTCCTTAAAATTAATGATGCCCTGAACACTTTAGTTGAATAAGGCGTGATCCTAAGGTTTAGATTCCAGTCTCAATAAGTGTATGAGTTTTTGAAACTGAAGTGTCTTTTCGATACAAGGTCAAATTGGCGCTCTAATTTTCTTCCACTGAAACTTGTAAGTCTAAACTCAGAACCACAGGGAGTTTTACCCACTACCTTTCACCCCTCGGCACTCACTTCCCTGAGAAAACCCTTATCACTGCCTTGCAAGCTGTTCTGCTGCTTGTGCAGGACGAAGGCGGTGGGGAGGGTGGAAGGACTCATTTTCCCACGGAGAGTAATCGCCTCCCTTCTGTACAGGACGATGACAGACCTATGATTGATGTCATGGATCAGCTAAGTTCTTCCATCCTCGAAAGTTTTATTCACGTAGCAGTTTCGGATTCAGTAAGTACACGTTTGATCCTGCTTGCTGATAATCCTTAAGTATAAGCTCTGGGCCTCTCTGGAAAAGAGATATGGAGGAAAAAAACTATGTAGAAGAATTCTGGGGTTTTATGTCAGGTTAATAAACGGACACAGATGTGCTTAGGAAAACAAGACTTAGTTTTTTAGATACTAGTTCTGGAGACCTTCAGATAAATTTAAAAGAAAATTTGTGAGACTTCCCTCGTGGTCCAGTGGCTGAGACTCTGCGTTCCCAATGCAGGGGGCACAGGTTGGATCCTGGTCGAAGAATTAGATACGACATGCTGCAACTAAACCCTAGTGCAGCCAAATAAATAAAAACATTATTTAAAATAGAATTTGAGTCTGAGGAAGATAGATAAAAATTTTGCAAATGGAAACTTCAGAAACTGCTCAGGATCCTTTAAAAAAATTATTGATTTTATTTATTACACTTAAAGCTCTATATAGCCTATATTAATGTGGTGCTTTACAATTTACAAGATGCTTTCACAGTTATTCTCTTTTTTGAATAGAAATTCAAAAATAATGAGGCCGTAGTTACATAGTATGTTAGGGCCTGAACTTGACCATATCTGGACTCTGAGCATAATAGAGCTTGACACAAGCTGCTACACAAATACATTCTTTGTCTTATTTTATTTTTTTAAAATTAATTCTTATTGGACAGTCTTTGTTTTAAAGCGCATATTGGCAACTTTTTAATTTCTGATCAAGTAGAAGGGAAATTGAAGTGGATTTTAATTACTTGATTTAAAAAAATCAGTATAACACAGTAATGAGACTTGGATTGATTTTAGCTAAATGACTGAAGGGAGGCAGAGTGGATCTGTAGAACTGATATTGTTGATGCCCCTTGTGTATTCCAGGCAAATAATTATAAATGAAAAGAAGCTATAAATAAATTTGTGAGCTTTTCTAACTGAGATTGAATAGGGGTCCCTATTTTTAGCAGCCCTGTTCTTGCTTATGGTTGTAATATTAACAGTAATTACTAAAACTAGTGGAATTACTAAAACTATTAGCCAAGCAGTGCAAACCTTAACGGTAATACTGAATAGTATTGGCTATTTACCACTGGTGGCTCAGTGGTAAATAACTGCCTGCAGTGCAGGAGACCTGGGTTTGATCCCTTGGCTGGGAAGATTCCCTGGAGAAGGAAATGGTAACCCACTCCAGTATTCTTGCCTGGAGAATCCCATGGACAGAGGAGCCTGGCAGGCTACAGTCCATGGGTTCACACCCAGTCAGATACAACTTAGGGACTAAACAACCACCACCTCCACCTCTTCGTTTAGAAATTCAGATTGCTTTTACACTAAATAAGACCATTAGGTGTAATTGTTTTATATACTTACCTTGTTTCCCTTCAGATCATATTCTGTTCACATGATTTTGTTCTGTGTTTATCAGCATCTAAATCTTGAGCCGGGGTGGCCAGGTCAGCAGGGATGCATGTAAGAAGATGCACAGAAAGGGGAGCAGAGGCATGGGGGGAAACAGCGCCTGCTTTGTGCAAGAGTTTGACATCCCTCATCTCATGTCATTTACTTAAAAACTGGGTGAGGTCAGCACTGTCATTTCCAGGTCATAAATTAAGCAGACAGAGACTCTGGGGGGTTCAGAGATGTTCCCAGGGCACTGGCACTGGGCAGAGCCAGTGTTGGAGCCTTAAGTCTCAGGCTCTGAAGCTGTAGCTGTGCCTCTTTGGCCCATTAACCGTGGAGGCCACTGGGCCACCCCTCTGCTCCTCAGAGACCCTGCAGATAAAATGGAGCACTTTATGTGCCCGACAGATATAATATCAATTCTATCTCCTGGCCCAGCAGCTAGATTATTTGAAACTTTCCTCAAGTTTGATAGTCTGGACTTAAAACAGAATGAAATACATGAAACTGTGTGTTATCAATATGTAAATATATATCTATATGTATAGATATTAAATATAGATACAGGTATCTTTTTGGCACTAGTGGTAAAGAACCCACCTGCCAATGCAGGAGACATCAGAGACACCAGTTTGATCCCTGGGTTGGGAAGATCCCCAGGAGAAGGAAATGACAACCCACTCCAGTATTCTTGCCTGGAGAATCCTAGGCAAGAGGAGGAGGAGCCTGGTGGGTCCACAGGGTTGCACAGAGTCAGACAGGACCGAAGTGCTTTGCATGCACATAGCATGCATCTTTCAAAGGGTTTTAGAATGTATCCTGGCTTGACATCATAGGACAAAAATAAGTAGGTATCTTAACCTCAAAAAAGCGTCAGTAAAATGCCCTTCATAAAAGGGATTACACGTAGCCATCTCCCTAAGCCATAGGGAAGGTATTTCAGTCCAAGTAAAGACTCTTGAGAATCCCTTGGACTGCAAGGGGATCCAACCAGTCCATCCTAAAGGAAATCAGTCCTAAATATTCATTGGAAAGACTGATGTTGAAGCTGAAACTCCAATACTTGGCCACCTGATGCGAAGAGCTAACTCATTTGAAAAGACCCTGGTGCTGGGAAAGATTGAGGGCAGGAGGAGACGATGACGACAGAGGATGAGATGGTTGGATGGCATCACCAACTCAATGGACATGAGTTTGGGTAAACTCCGGGAGTTGGTGATGGACAGGGAGGCCTGGGGTGCTGCTGTCCATGGGGTCGCAAAGAGTCGGACACAACTGAGCTGACTGGCTGAAAAGTAAACAAAAATCATGGCTTAAAAAAAAAACAAAAAACTAATTACAAGGACTTACCTGTGGTCCAGTGGTCAGAACTCTTGAATTTCCACTGCAGGGCACACAGGTTCAATCCCTGGTTGAGGAGCTAAGATTCCACATACTGCAGGACGCAGCAAAAAAAAAAAACACACACCCTAATTACAGAGGTAATAACACACAAATCTCAGAGATTAATAACTTTTCAGAAATGTAAATTGGCACATCTGTGGTTGAGTTTAACTAATGTCGTATATTTGCTTGACAAGTATTCAGTGGTCAGCTCCTGGGTACCAGTGTGTGGGGCTCTGTGACATTGAAACATCTCTTCTGCTACCCACAGCCTCANGGATCCAACCAGTCCATCCTAAAGGAAATCAGTCCTAAATATTCATTGGAAAGACTGATGTTGAAGCTGAAACTCCAATACTTGGCCACCTGATGCGAAGAGCTAACTCATTTGAAAAGACCCTGGTGCTGGGAAAGATTGAGGGCAGGAGGAGACGATGACGACAGAGGATGAGATGGTTGGATGGCATCACCAACTCAATGGACATGAGTTTGGGTAAACTCCGGGAGTTGGTGATGGACAGGGAGGCCTGGGGTGCTGCTGTCCACGGGGTCGCAAAGAGTCGGACACAACTGAGCTCACTGACTGAAAGGTAAACAAAAATCATGGCTTAAAAAAAAAAAAAAAACCTAATTACAAGGACTTACCTGTGGTCCAGTGGTCAGAACTCTTGAATTTCCACTGCAGGGCACACAGGTTCAATCCCTGGTTGAGGAGCTAAGATTCCACATACTGCAGGACGCAGCAAAAAAAAAAAACACACACCCTAATTACAGAGGTAATAACACACAAATCTCAGAGATTAATAACTTTTCAGAAATGTAAATTGGCACATCTGTGGTTGAGTTTAACTAATGTCGTATATTTGCTTGACAAGTATTCAGTGGTCAGCTCCTGGGTACCAGTGTGTGGGGCTCTGTGACATTGAAACATCTCTTCTGCTACCCACAGCCTCACGTAAGAATGACCATGACTGCAAGCCCAGGTCTGGCGTGGTGGGAGGGGCCATGGAAGGGGTGTTTGAGATTCCAAGCTGGGCCCGTGGCAGAGGTGGGCGGGCGGAGCACTGTGGAGGAGGAGGCGTTGGGCCAAGGCCAGGACGCGGGCCTTGCAGCTCTGCATCGCCTCACAGCCTGCTTCTTGCACCTGCAGGCAACCCTCCCCTTGACCCACAGCGTGGACCTGCAGTGGCTGGTGGAGTGGAACGCTGTCCTGGTCAACAGCCATTACGACGTGAAGAGCCCTTCCCACGTCTGGATTTTCGCCCAGTCTGTCAAGGACCCCTGGGTGCTCTGCCTCTTCAGCTTCCTCCGGCAGGAGAACCTGCCCAAGCACTGCCCCACTGCCCTCAGCTACGCCTGGCCCTACGCCTTCACGCGGCTGCAGTCCGTGATGCCCCTGGTGGACCCGAAGTAAGGGGCCCCTATGCTTCCTTCTGTTCGGCTTGTTTTACCGTAATTTCCCCCTTTTACATTTTATATTAGAGATCGGGATAGAATCCTCTAGCTTCTAACAGGGCTTCCTAGGTGCGCTGGTGGTTAAGAACCCCACTGCCAATGTAGGAGTTTCTGAACATCCTACTACAGAATTCTTAGTGTTGAGTAAAAACGGGTTAAAAGTTCATGTCTGGAGCTAGTTTTTTTCCTCCCTTAATCATCAGTGTGATTATCTGACTATAGAATCTCAGCCTCTTACTGGTTGAAAGGGTAGTCAGTTCTATTCAACTTTCCAACCAATAGAGACGTTTCCTGTCCAGACAGACAGTCCTGGACTGTCTGTAATTGTTCAACTCAGTTGGGGCCCTTCCCGGCATCTTTGTTGAATAAGTGATACCTTAAAATCCAGAACTTAGTTTTCCCTCTTATTTTCAACTCCATATTTCTAGTAGCCCAATTAATGCCAAGAAAACCAGCACGGCCGGCAGTGGAGATAACTACGTTACCTTGTGGAGAAATTACCTTATTCTTTGCTTTGGAGTTGCAAAACCCAGTATTATGAGCCCAGGACACTTACGAGCTTCCACTCCAGAAATAATGGCCACGACACCTGATGGTACAGTGAGCTACGATAACAAGGTGACATGACATGCTTCAGAAGAATTATTCTGTAAGGTTTTTTTTTAGCTTGTTTGTCTAGAGTTCACAGTGCACGTTGCACTGTGCCTGCCATCTGGAGTATATGGGATCAGAGTTTTCATCCTACACATTTCTAAATTCCATTGAGTGTGTGTGTGAATAATTTATTATTCCTCCCCTGACAATTGGGAAACTGAAAATAAAGGGAAGTTAAGAAACTTGCTGAAAATCGTAGAGTGACTTGTATTTATCAGTGCCCTGACGTTTGGTGCCCCACATACCACATTTCTCTTATGCCTCCGAGAGTATTCACCTTTAAACTGGGGTCTTGATTAAATTATCTTGTTTATAAAGATGGTTTTGTCGATTTACATAGTTGTTTTTTCAGTTAATTGATTTTAATTGGAAGGTAATTACTTGACAATATTGTGATGGTTTTGGTCATATATCAACATGAATTGGCCACAAGTGTACATGTGTCCTCCCCCGATCCTGAACACCCCTGCCACCTCCCTCCCCACCCTGTCCCTCTGGGTTGTCGCAGAGCTCCGACTTTGGGTGCCTTACTTCATGCATTGAACTTGCACTGGTCATCTGGTAATGTACATATTTCAAGGCTGAGAGCCCCTGTGGCTCAGTGGTTAAAAAAAATAGTTTTGTTGGTGTTTTCTTTTTTTTAAAAGAAGACTGTTATAATGAGAATGTTCTTTAGATTTTATGTTCCAGGTGAAAATTGCATTCATTGTGTTGTTTTTAAATTTTCATGTTTGTTTTTTTTTCCTGAAATGATGGCAGTGCCTTGGGATGTGGTTCAGTACTTGAAAACTGTTATAATGGAATCATCATTTTGTTAAAGGAAGCCTCAGTTATCATGTTACCTCTTTTTCACTTTTCATCAACTTGTTTCAGGCCATAGGCACCCCGTCGGTGGGCGTTCTGTTAAAGCAGTTGGTGCCTTTGATGAGACTTGAGGGCATTGAGATCACAGAGTCCTTAGTTTTAGGATTTGGAAGGACAAATTCCCTTGTCTTCAGGTACAGTAATCTTGTTCTGAATTTGTATATACTCCTGCTCTCATAGTTACTGCATCTAATTCAAGTTTGAGTTTGCGTGTTGGTGTGTGCCTGGAGAGGCTGCAGGCTTTGCACAGTTCCCTCTATGTCCTCATGGGTTTTCATGCATGTGATATTGCAGTTGCCTCAAATTTCACTTTCAGTCACTGCAACTCTGATTTTACCTTTCAGATGTTCTGTCACATACAGGCTTTGTTTTAGATAACTTTAAATGAAGTTTAAGCTTTGAATGACGTCAGTGTCAGTCCCCAGTTAGCTAGACTGTTCAGGGGCCGTAACATCAAAATAGTGAGAGTCTGCTCATCAGCCACTCATGCAACAGACTCTCAAAGGTTGATCATCGACAGAATATTTTCAGGGGTGTCTGTGACATGTCACACATGCTAGTCTTTCTATAAAATGATGTGTCTGCCTTAAGAGAACCGCAGTGTCTCACTGTCTGGATTCCTCTAATCCAATAACCATTTCATCTGAGGCAGTGTCAAAGCATTTTCGAAGAATCCTCATAAACTGTTAGTTTAGGCTGCCTCTCATAATTTTATTTGTCAATAAAAGACTATAAGGACAAAAAAAATCTTAGTTTTTGATGTACACAGAAAATGGAAAGCTCCAAGCATCTGTGAGAAATTTATTGGAAAAATAAAGATTAACAAGACATTTTAGAAGTGACTGAAAAATATGTTGCAGTATAGACTCAGATTTTATCCTTTAAAAATGTAACTGAGTTCTGACTACTTGAGTGCTAGTTAACCAGTGTTTTACTACTTATTGATTGATTAGTTAAGACAATGCATCATATAGAAATACTACAAGAGGATAGTAAAAAACAATTACCTAATGTCTTTCTCAAGGAACCTAAGACTCTTTTGCACATCTTACCCTCTCAGTATTCCTAGGGACAGGAAAGATGATGCAATTTACCAGCCACCTAGATGCAGAAAAATTAATGTCTCAGTGCCCTCACTGGTAAAATTGTTACAATAAATAAAAATAAATTATATCTCTCTAATTAAAAAAAAGTATAATTATAGAATCTATCTTACAGATTTATTGAGGGCATTAAATGTAAAAATGTACCTAGTAAATATTTCATAAAGGATTGCTATTAGATGAGGAGACTATTAGTGTTATTTAGTAACACTGACACAGTAATTTCCGTTTCTTTGATGGAGAAATTCTGGCATCTGTATTGGAGGAATCTGGAATGAGATGCAGGATTTCTGTTTGTCCGGAGAGAATGCCATAGTTTACCTTCCCCCTGAGTTTAATAATAGTACAAAATATTCTGCCAGAAAATACAAGATTTTTCAAACATGGAGCACATTATGGACAAAGTACCTAGCCACAGACTAGACCTCCTAATGCTGTCTGTTATGACAAAGCAGTTCAGAAGTTAGTTTCTGAAGACAACAGCTGATTAGTGGGTATAAAGCTAAGAATTTGATCAAATGGGAACAGATGGAAGTATATACATGTAATATCAGACATGTATTGATATGAAAAAATTTGTTTACTTTTACTACACCAGAGAAAAGGTTTTGATGAGAACCTCAATATTGAAATACTTGCCAAAATGTGCATTCATCATCTAGCTGATATAAAAGAATTTATCTCTGAAATTCCAAAAAGACTTCATTTTAAAATGAACTCTTAAGACAGTCCCCTGAGCACAGATTCCAAAAGTGGCACCATAGTCATCGCATCTATTTCTTTTGCTCTAATTGGATTAAAAATTTTCTTAATCTTCATTCCCATAGCCTGTGAAAAAGTGCTTTGAATTTAGTAAGCACTTACAAAATATTGTTGGCTTAATTGTTCAGGTAGGGGTTTTTGCCATAGAGTCTCCAGAATATTAAATCAAAATCAAGTCAACAAATGTATAGTGAGTCCAAATTATATACATAGCACTGGGGCAGGACTGGTTATACAAACTGCAGGCTGCTGCCTGTTTCTAGTTTACCACGTGACAGGGAAATGGAAGGCAGGGGAGATTTTGATGTCAGAAGCAAAGTTTAAAAAGCAGATTTGGGGGTATTGAATGGCTATATATTGTGACAAAGTTGGTGTCAATTAATAATGAATTCTAAATGCTGACCTTTTTCATTCATAGAGAATTGGTAGAAGAACTTCATCCATTAATGAAAGAGGCTCTGGAACGAAGGCCAGAGGTAAGATTTTGAATTTGAATAATTAATACCTTGGTTTATCTGGACAGTAGTGTGAATTTAAACCATACCCAGTAATTTGCTGTCAAGAGTACAAACATATTAACATGCTTTTAACAATGAATCTTACTATTTTAACATTAGTTATTTTCATTATTTCTTTGAGTATTTAGTATAATCTGGGTCCAACTTTAAAAGATTTTAAGTCCTAAGCTTGTGAAAGAAAAGGAACCTAAATAATCATGTGTATGTTAAGATATTAATAGTCTTTTTGCAAAAGTTTTGAGTTAAGATTGAATTTTGGTTTTTAGAAAGTTTTTTTTTTTTTTTTTACAAGGAGCTGAGAAACCAGGACCATTGTTTGTTTCTTCTAGTGTATAAAGCTCTTTCTTCAACATTATCTTCCCTGAAATGAACTCTGAAAAGGATAAACTTAAAATGCAGCAGAATAAGAAATTAAACAAGAGTAAGACTAAAAGAGAAGCTTCCCATGTAGTAGATAAGATACAAGAAGTAGCGGAAGCCCAGCAGTTTGGGCAAGAACAGTGTTACCAGATTTGGTGCAACTATTAGTGTTCACAGTGTTTTTCCACTTTTTTCTGATGCTTTAGTTTTTCAGCAGTGTCTGGGAGCCTCCAGGAAATGAGGCTTGTTGACTCGCAACATTTCCAGCTCAGATATTTACTGACCCACTTGTGATCTGTTTCTCTGTAGCTTGTGATAACAAGCATGTCTCTAAGGATTAGGTAGGAAAAAAGTACTTTTTTGTCTTTTGTGTTTAGAAAATTAAAAATGACTAGATTACATCTTTCTTTTTTAAAGCAGAGTTGACATTATTGTGTCCACATTTATAAGTGATATTACCTCTCCCTAAACAGAACAAAAAACGCCGAGAACGGCGAGACTTGTTAAGGCTACAACTGCTTCGAATTTTTGAACTTCTGGCTGATGCTGGGGTCATAAGTGACAGGTAGGAGGGAAATTATACTGAACTGAACTCTGCTCATTAAACTGATGTATTTGTCTGGTTTTTTTTTTTTCCTTTCTCTTTTTTTTTTTTAATTTTTATTGAGGTATAGGTGATTTACAATGTAGTTAATACCTATTGTATAGTGAAGTGATTTGGTTATACATATATATATATACACACACACACACATTCTTTTTTTAATATTATTTTCCATTATGGTTTATCAAAGGATTTTTTTTTGGAGGATAATTGCTTTACAATGTTGTGTTAGTTTCTGCTATATAATGAAGTGAATCAGCTATACTATACATATATGCCTTCCCTCTTGAGCCTCCCACCCTTCCCACATCCCATCCGTCTCAGTCATCACAGAGCACCAAGCTCAGCTCCCTGTGCTATACAGTAGCTTCCCACTAGCTGTTCTTTATTTTATATATATATATATATATATACACACACACACACTCACGACCTTTAACTTTGAAAAGTCCAAAAGAGCTTGTTTTTTTTTCATATACACTGCATATACATCAAGAACAAATTTAGCGTGTGAGTTCTGACAGTGAACCCTATTTTCTGTGAAGCATATACTACTTTGACATTAAGACTAATCATCTAAAAGTTTCATTTCCTTTTGTTCCAGCACCAATGGAGCCTTAGAACGGGACACTTTAGCCCTTGGAGCTTTGTTCTTGGAATACGTGGACCTGACCCGCATGCTCTTAGAAGCTGAAAATGATAAAGAAGTGGAAATTCTTAAAGACATCCGGGCACATTTTAGTGCCATGGTTGCCAACTTGATTCAGCGTGTCCCAGGTACGGCGATGCATCACTGCAGATTGCCTTTCACACTTGAAGTGTCATTTGTGGTCCTCATTACTGTTTTCCTCTTTGAACCTACTGGCCTGTGTGCAGGTCTGGGATGGGTTCACTTATTTGTTTGGAAATACCTGAAGATATGCTTGAACAGACTGTGGGCATGCAGCATAGAGTTGGAAGAGGAACAATAGGAATTGCTTTTGGCTTTGTGCTCATGATTATTTCTATTCTTTGTTTTGGTTCCCTTCTGAAAATGAACCTGTGTGATTTCTATAGGAAGAAAGTAAATCAAAGGGAATATTCACAGAGGCTTCATTTTTTTCATTCTCACTCTGCTCATCTGTGAACATATAATCTCAGCAAATATTTCTGCTCTTGATTCTATCCAATCCACACATTNCCTGTGTGATTTCTATAGGAAGAAAGTAAATCAAAGGGAATATTCACAGAGGCTTCATTTTTTTCATTCTCACTCTGCTCATCTGTGAACATATAATCTCAGCAAATATTTCTGCTCTTGATTCTATCCAATCCACACATTATATAGAATTCTATATATGTTAATATATTACATTATTGATTATTGTATTAATATTATAATAATATGATTATATTTTTTTTTTCATAGAACAAATTGGGTCTAAAGCATTTTCATCTAATAGAAGCAAAAGAGAATAAAAATAGTTTGGTGTAAAAATAGATTACTGTAATTAAAATTTTGTGACATAATTATAAAAAGCTGAAAATCATCTGTTCTGCTTTTTCATTATGATTTAACATTATGATGTTATAAAAGTTTATTACCAATTCTCCTCATTTTTCATGACCCTAAATTACGATTTAGCTTCCTCAGTTAAGGAACTTTTGTTTGAAATAGACAGTCTATATATAGTATTTTACAGTTCTTCCTAACGACACAGCAGCAGTTAAGAAAACATTTAATATGTAAGGAGTAGCTGAGTGGAAGGTGTTGTAGTTTTTCTAGACATTACTTAGAAAACAGTGTCTGGGAATCCATTTTCTGTTTTCCTGCTCTGAGACAAGATGCTGTTGACTGACACATTAGGAGAGGAAAGAAAAATAGGCTTGACTTTTTAAATCCATGTTTCATTACCTAAAGAAATCTTGAGTTACAAAATGAAATTGCTCCTTTCCCCTAAACTTAGGAATCATGTGTNTGTTGACTGACACATTAGGAGAGGAAAGAAAAATAGGCTTGACTTTTTAAATCCATGTTTCATTACCTAAAGAAATCTTGAGTTACAAAATGAAATTGCTCCTTTCCCCTAAACTTAGGAATCATGTGTAATAGCAGTGTCAACTGTATTCACTGTATTTTTCAGTATAGTAGACTCTTAGCCTGTGTTTTCTCTCTAGTTCACCACCGAAGATTTCTCTTCCCCCAGCAAAGCCTGAGGCATCACCTTTTCATCTTATTTAGCCAGTGGGCAGGACCCTTCAGCATTATGTTCACTCCCCTGGATCGTTACAGTGACAGAAATCATCAGATTACAAGATACCAGTATTGTGCGTTAAAGGTAGGTCACCTTTGCCTCATGAACGACTTGTCAGATTGATGATCTCTTTCCTTAAATAAGGGTAAAATATTATTAAATATTAAATAAGGGTATAATATTATTACCCTTACATAAGGGTAAAATAAATAATATGGTATGACACAATAAAGTACAAACACACATGCAAAAAAAATCAAGTATATACACCTATATAAATACATAACCTCACTCTATATATTCTAAAATATCTGCACATGAACAAAATAGAGATCTCTGTGTAACCATGTAAATATTCCAATTTTGCTCATAATTTCAAAATGCAGAACTTTTCTAAGGTTCCATTTTTATCTAAAGATTTCTGCTGTATGAAAACCTTAGTTTTTGCTTATTTTTCCCTGATAACTCAGTCGGTAAAAAATTTGGCTGCAATGCAGAAGACCCTGGTTCAATTCCTGGGTCAGGAAGATCCGCTGGCGAAGGGATAGGCTACCCACTCCAGTATTCTTGGGCTTCCCTTGTGGCTCAGCTGGTAAAGAATCTGCCTGCAATGTGGAAGACTGAGGTTCGATCCCTGGGCTGGGAAGATCCCCTGGAGAAAGGAACGGCTACCCACTCCAGTATTCTGGCCTGGAGAATTCNGTGTCGTTTCTCGCCACAGGGATGTTCAGAATTTCAAGTTTCAGCTGTGGCCTAAATGTGTTCTCTTTTCCCATAAATTGTCAGTCTTTGTAGTTTAAAGTCTCCAGATTTGTTTGAGCAACTTTGCACTTAGGTTTTCAGTATTTTTTTCAGAAGTACTTCTGGTGTTTTAGACTTGTCTTCTGCAAGTTTACTTCTAAACATACCCAAATCACTTATGAAATAATCTTTTCCTGAAAAGTCACACACAAACTGGATCATGTTTTAAATTCCTGAAACAAGGTATCTGCATAGTAACTCCTACAAGACATACTCTAAAGCAAAGAATTCTTCCTGTAAAGTAAAATAATTACTTTATTTTAGTATATATATAATAATTACTATATTATATAAATAAAGCAATTATTATATATAGTGTATAGTAATTTATATATACTAAAATAAAGTAATTATATATAATAATTACTATATATTATATATAATAATTGCTTTATTTACAACATGTGATTGAATATTGGGTGTATTTTTGTAGGAATATGGCAACTTATAGGCAGATTCATTTATTAAGGAACCACTTGTAATTGACTTTAAAATACCTAAAAGATTTAACATTTTTAAAATGTAGATTAAAATTTTCTACTTTTAGAATGAAAGCAACTTTTACATAACTAGTATATAAATCTTTATATTTGACAGCTGTGATAGTAGGAAAAAATGGTTCTCTGCATTCTTTTCAGTTCCTTTTATTTCTATAAATGTGTGTGTGTTGTGAGCTTGCTGGTCTCCAGTCAAAATTATAACTGTAATTATAACTACAGTCTGACTCTGCTGACATTGAGAGATTTGGAAGTCGGAGTGGAACATGAATAAGACCAGGGAAAGTGAAGATAAAGGTAGAAAGTGATCCTGAAAGTGATCGTAAAACTGATAATATTAGTTTTGAAGGCTTTTTCATGATATGTTTCATATTTGAGTAAAAGCTATTAAATGCAGCTCAGTACTATAATTTAGCACAAAAGACAGTAACAGTTCACCTGTCTGCCAGCATTAGTTCCAGTAACTATTTGGCTCCTGTGTGTGTTCTCATTAATTTTTCCATCAATTCCAAATTATATCACTTTAGAACAGATTAGGAAATTGAGAAAGAGACTAAATGGCTTTCCGAGGTTGTAAACCAAGGTAAATAATGTGCTCTCTATTAAAAGTATAGACCGCTTCCAATCACTGGCTTAATTCAGCAGAATTCTCTTCACATTTCATTAAATACTTAAGAATTCATTGTTTTTACTCTTGTTCTCCAGCATACTCCTCAAATACATGTAATAGATGTTTTAGAGGTATACACAAGATCAAAGGTTAATTTTTAAAGAATATGTTGGGTTTATTTTTGGAGGTGATTTTTATTGTCATTGTTGCTTATATGCCTGTCTTGCCTTAGCTGTAAATCTTCCCTAATTTAAATCAGGTACAGCAAACCTGAATTCTTTTTTTTTTAATCAAGTTTTTAAAAATTTATTTATTTTAATTGGAAGATAATTGCAATATTGTGATGGTTTTTGCCATCTATCAACATCAATAAGCCACAAATGGACATGTGCCCTACCCATCCTGAACCCCACCTCCCACCTCCTTCCCCATCCCTTCCCTGTGGGTTGTCCCAGAGCCCTGGCTTTGAGTGCCCTGCATTATGTATCAAGCTTGCTGGTCAGCTGTTTGACATAGGGTAATACACATGTTTCAACGCTATTCTCACATCATCCCATCCTCGCCTTCTCCCACAGAGTCCAAAAGTCTGTTCTTTACATCTATGTCTCCTTTGGGACCTTGCATGTAGGATTGTCAATATCATCTTTCTAAATTCCGTATATATGTGTTAATATAGTGTCTGTCTTTCTCTTTCTGACTTACTTCAGAACTTGAATTCTTAAAAGTAAATGCCCTACATTTCTTAAGAAAATAGCATCCATCTATTACCAAAGAAGACAGGGAAGCTTATCTTTCATGAATGCCAGTTGTACTCCCTAACTGGTGATTGTGTCACCTGGAGAATTTCGGCAGAGCACAGAGTTTGGGAATTTGGACTCTGGAAATATAATGTCTTGAGATTGAATTCTAGCTCTGTCTCTCATTAAGCTGTGTGATCTTGAACAACTTACTTCAAATGCTTACTCATTTGTGAAATATGAGTGGTAACAGGGTTAGGGTAAGGATTAAAGAAAAACAATTTCTTGACCAAAGGTCTGACACATAGTAAGCACCCTGTAAACACTATTATTATTTAACAGCTATTGGAGGCAAAGAGCTATGATGTAATCATATCAACTGGTAAAATCCATTTCTCTTTAGAATATCTCAAAATTATCTTGAGTTTCTTTTTTTTTTAAGGTCTACAATTTTATTTGTAAAACCAAAACTTAAAAATATTATATTGTTTATACATTCTTTTTTTTTTAATTTTTACTTTATTCTACTTTACAATACTGTATTGGTTTTGCCATACATCGAAATGAATCCACCACAGGTTGTATACGAGCTCCCAATCCTGAATCCCCCTCCCATCAGTTAGTTCTAGATAAGCCAGAGCTAATGGTTATTCTCAAATTCTTCAAAATTTCCTCTCTTTCAGATGGGAAAAACAATCAATTTTATTTCTTATTTACTTTCTGAACCACATCTACCTTTTATATTTATTTTACCATTTTATGTTTATTCTTATGATCATAGCTGTCTTTCTTTTATCCTTCCACTGTCTATGCTGAATAATTAAATACTGAAAAATGTAAGATTCTGTTTCTAAGCCTATTTTAAATGGCTAAGTACAGATGTTTTATTTGTACTCTTGTACTCATTGGCGAGCTTTCTGATTTTTTTCCTTCTCTGGGTTTCTTTCTGTATCTGTATTACTTCTTTCCGTGTGGTTCCCCTTCAATTCCATAACTCAGTTTTAAGCAGCTAATTGAATTCCCTGATTACATGGTTAAGGGCATAACCTGCATAAGAGGGCAGCTTTGTCTACTCTTCTCCTGCCTTTAAATCCCCAGTGATCCCTAGTAGTTTCCAGTGTTTATTTATATAAAATATATATATGTATTAAGTCCCAGAATCAGAGACAGCAATGTACGTAAGACATCTCTGCTACTGTAGGGCTCAGAAGAAAGTTACCTTTCTGTTTTCACAGAAAGGTCTGTTTCCAGATACTGCAGTTCATAAGAATTCTAAATTAGACTGGTCATGAAATGACCTATTGTGGGGTGTCTAGGAGGTAGAGAGCACAGTGGATAAGTGTTTGAATTCTTGGGAGTCCAACAAATCTGGGATGGAATCCAGACTCCACTCCTTCTCCCTGACCTTGGGTGAGAATTTAATATCTCTAAGCCTCACAGGCTTGTTGTGAAGATTAAGTCAGAAATCTTGGTAAAGGACTTGGTATGGTAACTTACACAAAGTCAGCATGTTATAACATAAACATTACCCACGGCTCATCACCATCCTCACCACCATCATTTGGAGAGCTTTGCCCAGTTTCTCATCAACCTCATGCATTTTTGTTCATTTAAAACTATAGTCCTAGGAAAGTAATCATGTCAGAGTGCTAATTGGTAAAACCACTTTGGACAGTAATATAGCAGCAGTATATACCAAAATTTTAAGTATGCCCTTGGACCCTGCACAACCTTGTCTAGAAATCTGTTCTAAAGAAATACTTGCCCAGTTGGTGTTTTTGAAGTTATCATAGTGAAAAAAATAAAAATAACCTTTAAACATCTGTCAGTGTGTGTCCAAGGTAGGCTTTCCCAGGAAATAGAACCCTGTGGTGGAGATTTTAGTTCAGGAAATTTATTAGGGAATGCCCTTGGGATCAATGTCTGTGAGGAATTGAGGGAGACAGGACCTGGTAGAGGAAAGAAACTTCAAGCAATCCCACGGGAAGCACTGCTGGGGAGCGTGCATGACCTTGGTCTAGGCAGTTCCCAGAGAAGGATTCAACCAGAGAAATCAGCCTCCAGCATGGTAGCGGGAGGATGGAGCACCTCCATCCTGAAGGGAGGTCTAGGCGGCACAGCATCCACGGCATGAGTGGTTATTTATGGTTTGTCCATAGTATGCAGCAGGGCTTCTCTGATGGCTCAGATGGTAAAGAATCTGCCTGCAGTGCAGGAGACCTGGGTTCGATCCCTAGGTCAGGAAGATCTCCTGGAGAAGGAAATGGCAACCCACTCCAGTATTCTTGCCTGGGAAATCCCATGGACAGAGGAGCCTGGTGGGCTACAGTCTACAGGGTTGCAAAGAGTTGGACACAACTGAGTGACAGACACTTGATACTGTGGAACCCTGTACAGCTGCTGAGAAGACTAAATGAGCCTCACTGTCCAGTGAAACATAGACATGTAGATAGTATAAGCACATTTAGATTTAAAATCCTGTGTCCTGGGGGAGGGGTATTTTGACATGTATAATCTTTCAGGAAGCTATTCTCTATGCATAGAATGCACCCTGTGTTACCCCTTCCGTGGCCCTGCTACAATGCCCCTGTCTCCTGGTGCTTCAAGACTCAGTTTACTTGTTTCATCCTTGGAAGAGTGTCCTCTAACCCTGAGCCTGATATAGTATGCCTTGTCAGGGTTTTTGTATCATCTACAGACAATCCCAGGTTCCTCCTCATAATTAGACTGTATAGTTTGTCTCCTTAACTGTGAATTTCCCTTAAGAGAGGACACCAGCCTGACTAACTTAATATCGTCAGTACCTTGCAGTTGTTTCTGATAGATGTTTGGTGCTCAGTGCATTTAGACGGATTGAATGAAAATATTAAGTCAGTGAGCAGTTGAGTTTAGATGTATTGTCTTCTGTCTTTTCCTCTTGTTCTTGGTTTTCATCAAAAATGTATTAGCAATAGGTAGATTTTTGTGTTCATTGAGCTGATTTGACAATATTCAGTTTTAACCTCAGAGCAATTTCCCTTCACCTACTAATAAACAGCAGGTGGGGATGGTGAAATGGGCTTGGGAATGTCATTAGTAAATGTGACTGAGGTCAGTGTGCTGTCTAGAATCTTGAGAGGTAGTGATTTATCAAGGTTACTAGCCAGGCTACCCCATAAACTGTACTGTTTTGTTTTGTTTTAGGAACTATCCCTTTGACATAGTGACGCTGTTAAACCTTGTTCTGTTCAAGGCCTCTGACACCAACAGAGAGATTTATGAAATCTCCATGCAGCTCATGCAGGCATGTATCACTGACTACAGAGAAACTTCTATCCCTGAACACAGAAAATGGCAGTGGTAGTTGATCACTGGATTGCTGTTTATTGATACACATTCATGTATTTCTGCATATTACTGGTGGATATGATGAGTGAGAAAATAATACTTAATTATCTCTAAACTTAGGCAGTAACTGATGCTTTGCCTTTCATACAGTGTTAAAATATGCATCCATTAGCTTTATTACAAAACTGTATTCAATATAAATACTCTTGAGATAGCCAGCCAATGCTTTTTCATACTGTTTATAACTTTAATATTTCTTTTTTTTATTGTGGACACATGAGAATGGTATAATTTTAATAAGTCATAGTAGAAAACTGGTAACAATATCATCTCAGTTTTACAAATATGCATTTTTACATGTGTTTACATGAAGCTATTCTCCTACTTCTTTATAGATCCTTGAAGCAAAGCTTTTTGTGTACTCGAAGAAAGTAGCCGAACAAAGACCTGGCAGTATTCTGTATGGGACGCACGGCCCACTGCCACCCCTCTACAGCGTGTCGCTGGCCTTCTTGTCGTGCGAACTGGCCAGGATGTACCCCGAGCTCACTCTTCCTCTCTTCTCAGGTACCGTGCAATAGTCATGGCATGTGTGATCCTTTCTGCCCTAAGTATTCTTACTCTTAAAATTCTAGTGTAATTGAGAGTCAAAATTATTGATAAATTCATCATTCAAAATTGCACTGGGCTAAGTTCAGTTATCCCTGGAGTAGGAAATGACAACCTGCTCCAGTACTCTTGCCTGGAAAATTCCATGGACAGAGGAACCTGGCAGACTTCAGTCCACAGGGTTGCAAAGAGTCGCAACCCCATGGACTGAGCACGCATACATGCAAGTTCAGTTACATATAAAAGTAAATTCCAGAATATCCTTAAATATAAAAGAGTGTGTTTATCTAAAACAGTGTGGGTATAAACAAAGGACAAATGTGAGGATGCTTAGATGAATCATAATCACTGTATATGTAAAATTTCCCCAAGAAATTAAATATGAGTGATATAACTTTATCCCCTAGAGGGGAAAATGGCAACCCACTCCAGTATTCTTGCCTGGGAAATCACATGGATAGAGAATCCTGGTGGGCTACAGTCCATGGGGTCACAAAGACTCAGGCACGACTGAGCACGTGCCACCCCCCACCCAGCGCGTGTGCATGCACACACACACACACAAACACAACTTCTCAAAAAGTAATTGCTGTCAGTTGCTTTTTGGTGATGATGTTGATGGTATTTTGAAGCTTGAATGTTGCTATGTATTTGTTGAGAGTTTGATTTAGGGCACAAATTTACAAGTAATCTTTGTGAATAAAGTTTTAGAAAATCCATTTATTTGAGATAGATTAGTCACATCCTTGCGTTGTGCCTGAAACAGTGGGAGGACTCAAGAAAAACCTTTTTGATAAACTAATTTTCTTCTTGGAAAACTAACATTTATTTGTCTTCACTTTGACCAAGATTTGTATGCCAGGCACTGTGCTTGGATCCTAGAAATACAGAGGCAAATAAAGCAGTCTCTCACATCAAAGTTTCATCGTCTAGTAATAAAGAAAAATGTACAAGCATATGATTGTGATACAGTGTAGCAAGTATAATTTTAAAAATTACACTTCTCTATGAGATGCACATTCTCTCTGTGAGATGGAAGATCAAGAAGTCATCAATTACTGGGTCAAGAATATCAGGAAAGACTTCCCAGAGAAGTTGATGTCTGAGCTGCAGTTTGAAAGAAGAATAGAAATTTGCAAAGCAGATAAATAGTTGCCATTGCAATTGCCAAGTGGATTGGCATTACAGGCCAAGGAAATAGCGCATGTGTTGGCTTAGAGGTATAAGATAACATGATGCGTTTGAGAGATTATATAGGGGACTTGGCTAATATAACATGCAGAGAAGGGGGAAAGTTTGATATGGTTATGGACAGAGAGGCAGAAGTCAATCTTGAAAGGCCTTTATTGTGTTCCTAGGAGTTTGCAGGTCAGAGCCTACATACATGCTCCTTGAAATCCCTCAGAAGTCTGTGAACGGGGAGGACGTTCAAGCAAGCTGCTTGGATTTTGAAAGCCACTCATCAGTTTCAAACAAGAAGAGAGAGGGGTGAGATCAGAGTGAAGTTTTAGAGAGACTCTTCTGTGGTACGGTGAATGGATGACAGAACATCCTGTGTAGAGAGAGGAGAGCAGTTGACAGACGATGACACCAGTCCAAGGAGGATATGACGAGGATCTGAACATGAGAGCAGAGGGGGAGACCAGAGTCGAGAGCTGTGGGCAGAGTACATGAAGGAAGTGCCTGGTGTGTTATCTGGTAGGTGGGGGAGTGAAAACCCACCTGGAGAGCTGATTTGAGGAGAGGAGGAGGGTCTAGGTGAGGCAGAGATTATGAGCTCACACTCAGATCAGTTTGGGTTATCGGGTTCAGGTGTCTGTTGGACACCCTCGTGTATAGATAGACCAGGACCAAGGGAAGGCCCAGTGGCAGTGGCTCATGGAAGACCACTGAGGACAAGAACCAAAGGAATAAATGAGGTCATGAATGGAGAGAGTACAGAGTGAAAGAAAAAACCCAGACCCCAGCTTTTAAGGACCAGGCCAAGGAAGGGTGAGGGAGCAAAAAGGGAAGGGAGGCATGTTTATGGAAAGAGAACACCCAGAGGATGTGTTTCACAGAGACCTAGAGAAGACAGGATTTAGGCAGAGGGAGTGAGTGGTCCACAGCCTCCTACAGAATAGTGAGACCCTGGGGGATAAAGTGTGTAGATACCCCATGAATTTCATAATTCATTGGTAACTGTCTATCATTTCCAGGGAGAAGTAGCAGCAGAAGCCAGATCTTAGGGGCTTGGCTGAGAAAGAAGCAATGAAAGAGAGGATGGGGCTTACGGTGGATGCAGTCAGAGGATGAGCTAGATTTGAGCTTGTTTCAAGGGAGAAGCTGGTAAGAGGAGAGAGTCTGACAATTGGAGAGAGAGAAGAGAAACAGGCAGATTTGAGTTGCAAGCAAGTTCAGCCTTAGTTTCTGTCAAGAATTGACCTTTTGGCTATTTCAATGTACGAGAAATAACTTTTATAAAATAGCATGGAAAAATAAGGAGATTATAATGGATTCCTAGCCTTTGTTTATACTGCATTTACTATTAAAAACCCTGTGGTGAGATTTTTACTGCCTGTAGTTTCATATGACTTAATTCCTTGTAAGAAGCTAAGCCAGTTATTTAGGTCTTGCCCAAACAGCCAGAAAATGACCTAGCATCCCACTGACATTGTCTTACAGTTTATTTAATTCATTTCTGGAGGAGAGGTGAATGATGTCTGCATGTCACAGCATTTTTTTTTCTTTTTTCCCTTCAAAATATCTTTACAGCTGATCTGGAAGCATGGGGTACCCCAAACAGAGATCCCTACCCTCTCAGACTTATGACTAACAGACAAGATGTAGTAAACAGCATCAATAAGGAAATTGCTTATAAATTTTATAAACATGAAATTTATAAATACAAATTTGTTTTACATAAGTAATACGATAGAAGGCTATTACTGCTCCAAAAAGTCGGTGGATTTTTATACCACTGTTGAAAGATGACAGACAGTCTTAAAATAGTTGTCCCTGTGATTGGAAAGATTTATTTATCTCCCAAGTCCCAGTGCTTTCTGTTGTCTAATCACTAAGTTGCGTTTGACTCTTTGTGACGACCCAATCTAGGCTGCTCTGTCCGTGGGACTTCCCAGGCAAGAATACTGAAGTGGGTTGCCATTTCCTTCTCCAGGAGATCTTCCTGACCCAGTGTGAAACTCACATCTCCTTTGTTAACAGGCAGATTCTTTACCACTGAACCACCAAGGAACCTCCCCCTGCCCCAGGCCTTTCTAGCAGTGTTTAAATGGTTCTTTTGCCATCAAAGTGCCCCAAATCTTTATAACCAGAATCATTTTCTTCCATCGAACCCCAAAGGACTCTGTGCCTCTATTGTGTCATTTGTTCCTTTCTACCTGGCCCCAGGGTTATCTGTAGACGCAACTACTCTCAGAGCTTCCTCCTCAGGAGAGGACCACATCTTTCATCTTTCCTGTCTCCATGGTGCCTGGAAGAGCATTTTTGCAACTAGAAAAGGTCCGGTATATTGGACTAAATAAGTGTTGTGCTTTTATAGGAATCTGAATAGGTGTCATGAAAGTCCATAGTGTCAGTCATCACATCCGTGTAAGTTTGGACATTAAGTCAATTTTGAGATTTTGACCTGTGTGATATATAATAGCGTAACATTTCTGACTTGTAGCACAGCATTAAATATACTCTTATTCTTCAAAATAAAAGAGTTGTAATTTTAAGACAAAGGCCAAATCAATCAAAGTCTCTGTTTCGAGGATACAGTGGATCATCTCCTGGCATCGGTGTTCTGTTGTGTAGCAGGCACGAGCTTTCTAAATGAGATTACATGCCATGCTGGATGATAACAGATACATTAGGCCAAGCTTTCTAATGTCCCTTGGGATAAAACGAATTCATCTGTAAATAAAAGAAACAGGAGATGACTTCAGAGCTTGCGGCAGGTATGTAAAGCTGTGCTTTTGTTTCTATAGGAAACTTATTCAGATCATAAGATGAAACGCTGCTGCCAGTGAAGCAATGCAGAAATGCTATCAGAGGAAGTAATGATGCAAAGACTGGCCGTACAGTTGTGCCTTTTGAACTCATTTATTTCATAATATAAGACAAAGCGCAGCATCAAGCACACACCTTCCACATAGTTGGCAGTTTTCTCGTGGACACCACAAATGGGACATCACACCCTGAGTTTGTTCTTCCTGGAGGGTCGCAGCTCACTTTTTAACAGCTCATGGCTTGTGCAAGGCACTTTGTAAAATTTAGGTATAATGGAGAGATAATAGTCATTGTTATAATAATCCTAAGTAAGTGTTAGTCCCTCAGTCTTGTCTGACTCTTTGTGACCCCATGGACTGTATCCTGCCAGGCTCCTCTGTCCATGGAATTCTCCAGACAAGAGTACTAGAGTGGGTAGCCGTTCCCTTCTCCAGGGGATCTTTCTCACCCAGGGATCAAACCCAGGTCTCCTGCATTGCAGGCAGATTCTTTGCTGTCTGAGCCACGAGGGAAGCCCACAATAATCCTAACTGCTGTTTATTAAGAGCCTGCTGGATGACAAGCATATTGTGTCTTCACTATCAACTAGTGTGGGACCTGATTGGCCCATTTTACAGATGAGGAAACTGAGGAACAGAGAACTTCTGTAACTAACCCAGAGTCTCATGCAGCTAGTATGTGGACAAACTGGGATCTGGGCATATGTCCTTCTGATTCCTGTTGTGTCCGCTCTAACGTACTACTTCCGCTAGTTGTTCACCGTTTGGTTCAGTCTGATGAGATGACAGGGCTCGCGGTCTCTGCCGTTCTCTGCAGAGGTCAGCCAGCGCTTCCCCACAACGCATCCCAACGGGCGTCAGATCATGCTCACCTACCTGCTGCCCTGGCTGCACAATATCGAGCTGGTGGACAGCAGGCTGCTCCTCCCGGGCTCCAGCCCCAGCAGCCCCGAGGACGATGCCAAGGACCGCGAGGGAGACGTGACGGCTTCTCAGGGGCTGAAAGGCAGTGGCTGGGGCTCCCCGGAGGCAACGTCCCTGGTGCTGAACAACCTCATGTACATGACGGCCAAGGTAAGCGCTGAGGAGCTGCACCTTCCTCACGGGCTCCCACGTCCCAGGAAACCCGGGGTTAATCAAACCCTGGGAAAGTGGTGCCTGCCATTAACAGTCTCAACAACAGGGTGTGGATGGTGGGGACGGTTGCACAAGTGTGAACGTGCTTCAGGCCACTGAACGGCCCACTTAAAAAATGATTACAGCGGGACACTTCATTATGTGTATTTTAGCACAATTGTAATCGTGATCCCACTTATCATCGTTATTACATGATCTTAGCGTTTGAATCATCATGTGAATAAATACTGTGCAGTAGTGAAATGTGCATTATAAATTCTTGAAAAGTGGCATCTTTGCGATGCGTGGCCATTCTCCCCCTCCTTAACGATTTTGAGATGACTGTGACCCTTGCAATGACTTTTCATCAGACATCTTGCATCCTCACATTTTTCCCACGCGGGTTTTATTTCTCCCGGGCCGGGTTTTATTTTGTTGGTTACAGTATGGGGATGAAGTTCCTGGACCAGAGATGGAAAATGCCTGGAATGCATTAGCTAACAACGAGAAATGGAGCAACAACCTGCGGATCACCTTGCAGTTCCTGATCAGCCTGTGCGGGGTCAGCAGTGACACGCTCCTCCTGCCTTATGTGAGTGCCCCTCCAAGGCTGGGGTCCTTATTCTGTCGCTGGTTCCATCCACAGTTGCAAGTCAGAATGTTATCATCGCGTGAGTAGAGTAGAGATGTCAGATTTCGTCAGCCGCGCTCATCTCCTGTGAGCTCTCTAGATGGTACATAGAAGTTCCCTTCTGCCCCCTGCACTGCAGGCTAGTGTCCTCGTGGCATCTCTGTCATCCCCTTTGTAAGTCTTTGGACCCAGAAACTTTGAGATTAAGGAGTCCACATCCCAGGTGGCACTAGTGGTAAAGAACCCACCTGCCAATACAGGAGACATAAGAGACACGGGTTCGATCCCTGGGTCGGGAAGGAGGAGGGCATGGCAAGCCACTCCAGTGTTCTTGCCTGGAGAATCCCAGGGACAGGGGAGCCTGGTGGGCTGCAGTCCCAACGAGTGGGGTATGACTGAAGCGACTTAGCAGCAGTAGCATTCTTTTCATAATTACCTAAATCTTTCTTCTAGAAACATTAGACCCATTATGTAAGAGATACTAGGTAACACATTATATGAGTACTAATAAAAAATTGTTCTGTGTTTACATCCTGATGCTCTTATAACAATAAATATGCAGAATGTTCCAGTTTCTCTCTTCAAAGATTAGGTAGTAAAACAGAGAAACAAGCAACAAAAAAATCTTAGTGACATGCCCACCTTCATGTCTGCATTAAAAGGTGAGGTGATCGGAGAAACAACTGCATTTTGAAAACCCTCGCACAGTTGGTGTCTGTGTGCTGGTTGTTTTTCTGAGAGGTTTTGTGCCTGCCTGTCCTGCTGTTCTGGACCATGTAAGCCTCATTGCCACTTCTGAGCCTCAGGCTTGAGGGTTGCAGTAAGGCAGAGATTTAATCCAGAGTTATTTTTCAAACCTAAAACCATGCAAACAGCTCAAACTCGTCTGTTTCTCTGGTTGAAGGGAGTAACAGGAGAATGAGTTCCTTTTTAAATGAACACAGCTAGCAGTTTTTCTCCCATGGTCTGCATAAATGAAATACTTTCTCAGGATAAGACCTTAGATGGTAAGATTTGTTTTGTTTTGTTTTTTTGGAAGATAGTTTTTTTTAATGTGGACCATTTTTAAAGTCTGTATTGAATTTGTTAGAATGCTGCTTCTGTTTTGTCTTGGATTTTTGGCCTCAAGGCATGTGGGTTCTTAGTTCCCTGGCCCCACTGGAAGGTGAAGTCTTAACCATTAGACTACCAGGGAGGCCCCCAGATAGCAAGTTTTACGTTTAGACAGAAGTCATCCTTAGCCCACAAGTTATTCCAAAAGTAGCTTTTGTAAGCTCAGCCATGAGGGAAGGTAAGACTTTTAACAACCCACTCCTATCAGATGTACATGAGAGAAAAGGTGACTTTTTTGTCTTTAGGCTGAAGATTGGCTTTAAAAAAAAATTTTATTTTCTATTGGGGTTTAGCCAGTTAACAATATTGTGAGAGTTTCAGGTGAACCGTGAAGGGATTCAGCCATGCATACACAGTATCCATTCTCCACCAGATGAAGACTCCCCTCCCATCCAGGCTGCCACATAACCCTGAGCAGAGTTCCACGCACTCTACAGTCGGTGCTTGTTGGTGATGCACTTTAAACGTAGCAGTGTGTACATATCCATCCCAGCTCCCTAACTGTCCCTTCTTCCCATCCTTCCCCCTCCCCGCCCCCACCGGGAGCCGTAATCCAGACCCTTGGCTCATCCTAGGAGAGAAGGATGGTGCGCGCTTCTGGGAGGTGTCACGGTCATCAAAATGAGCGGGCTACCACCTCTGCTGTCGACAACCTCACATCCCCATGGGCTGCTCTGGGAAATATCCCTTGTGTTCCGTTTCTTGTCTCAGATCAAGAAGGTGGCCGTTTACCTGTGCCGGAACAACACCATTCAGACCATGGAGGAGCTGCTCTTCGAGCTGCAGCAGACGGAGCCGGTGAACCCCATTGTCCAGCACTGTGACAACCCGCCCTTTTACCGCTTCACAGCCAGCAGCAAGGCCTCGGCGGCAGCCTCCGGTAGGACCAGGCAGCTGGGTGGATGCCTTGTCCCACAGCTCTGGCTTTTCCTTCATGTAGAGCATTGGAGGAGTATGAATAGGTGCTTGCTGCTTATTCTTATTCGTACAAACATTGGGGTTTGCCAAAAAGTTTGTCTGGGTTTTTCTATACCACCTTTTTTGGCAAACCCAGTACGTCTCATCTAAGAGAAGGTTTAAGGATAGCAGAGACACTTAGCGCCTTGTCCGATTAATGAAATGGTCTTGTAAGAATGACCAACAATTGAGAGCCCAGGACTCATATGCCACAGAGCTTTTTATTATTATTATTAATTTATTTATTTTAATTGGAGGCTAATTACTGTACAATATTGTAGTGGTTTTGCCATACATTGACGTGAATCAGCCATGGGTGTACATGTGTTCCCCATCCTGAACCCGCCTCCCACCTCCCTCCCCATCCCATCCCTCGGGGTCATCCCAGTGCACCAGCCCTGAGCACCCTGTCTCATGCATCAAACCTGGACTGGCGATCTGTTTCACATATGATAGTATACATTTTTTATTTTAGACTGAGCTTACAGTGGACACTGTAGTCATGGAGGAATCTCACTTCTGGACCCTCCTTCTTATATCTAATGGGATTCTCTGGGCCGATATTCTCCTAGGGTTGACTGAACTGCCCCCCTCCACCAGTGATACCACTTTTCAGTTGGCCTCTCAGCATCATTGTATGAAATATGTACCACCCCCCTCAAACTCCTTGATGCTGTCTTCCCTTCACTGCCCTTAACACCATGGTTGCCTCCAAACCTCTCTCCTCTGACGCCTTCGTCTCTTACGCCCTCTTTGTGCTCCAGACCCTGGTGTCCCAGCAGTGATCTCACAGAGAAGCGGTGCCCTGCGGGTTGGAAACTCTAGGCATTTGGAATGTTCTGACATTCATTTCATAACTCCTGGAACCAGAAATGCTAGGGCCACTAACGGCAGGACTGGCCACTATAAATAAGCGCATTACCTAAGTAGCCAGGAAGAGAGGGTTTCAGGAATGCTGTAGCCTCACTTTGTAAGAAAGTTGAGGAATTTGGTTTGACTATAATAGATGTCTTGGATTCTTCGCTTCAGTGGTGTGGGCTTAGAACATTATTCAGAGTGTCTGAGATTGTGCAGAAGATGCAAGGAATCTTTCAAACAGGGGATTTTACAGGAAATCCTTTCCTGGAATCACTTAAGACTTGAGCTTGACCCCCACGACAGGCGTTTCTTTCTGAGCTGTTCTTTAATCTCATCTACAGGAACCACCTCCAGCAGCAATACAGTGGTTGCCGGCCAGGACAGTTTTCCAGACGCTGAGGAGAGCAAGATACTGAAAGAATCTGATGAGAGGTTGGTGCATAAATTTGGCTTAACATGCAGCTTAAGTTTCAGCAATTGTCTATGCAAAGCTTTAGTAACATTTGCAGGGCTTCATAAATTTCACACACTCATACACATACACAAATCCTTTCTTTTTTAGAAACACAGATTGACTTTCAGACTGCTCTGTGTATCCCTAAAGATAACCATTTCTTCCTGAGCAAAGCCAGAGCAAAGATTAAGAGGGATGTTGTTCTACTGGCTGAAGCCTATTTACCCCGAGCTTAATAACACCTTATTCTGCTAGTGGGCACAGTCCATCTGGAGTTAGAGGGAATAGCCTTGTGAAAGTCGCAAATCTGGCTCTTGAATAATTCCTTAGAGTAGTTATCTTGAGATGAGTTCTATGAAACATCACCATTCTTCTTTTACCTTTAACTCTGTCACATATTGGTTAACTAAGTGAAAGTGAACTCGCTCAGTCGTGTCTGACTCTTTGCGACCCCATGGACTGTAGCACCAGGCTTCTCCATCCATGGGATTCTCCAGGCAAGAATACTGGAGTGGGTTGCCATTTCCTTCTCCAGGGGATCTTCCCGACCCAGGGATTGAACCCAGGTCTCCCACAGTGCAGGCAGACGCTTTAACCTCTGAGCCACCAGAGAAGCCCGGTTAACTAAGAACACTGTCTAAAAGAAACCTTGATGTCCTTCCCCTTAGTTCTTTAACAGTAGTATTTCTCTTGTTCATATTTCTGCTTTCACATTGCCCTGGAACTAGTCATTAGTAAGCACCATCTGGATCACTGTTTACTGCAGTTGAATGTGAAGAACAGAGAGACAAACCAGAAGAAATAAACAGGACTTAAATTTGAAAATAAAAATTAAGATGATTCTCATGATGTTGAAAACTTATAAGGCTAAGTATTTTCCAGTAAAAAGTAATGGGGCACCCTTTCACTTAAATTAATTTTTAAAAATGAGATACAGATTCATACTGAAGAAAATTTAGGGGATCACATAATGAAAGTAATTCATTTAGCTTTAAAAGCACCTGGATGCTTTGTGATTTCACTGTGTACATGCGAACCCATCAGGGGCTACAGGTGGAAGTTATCTGACCCAGGGCTGGAGTTCTGAAAGTTCTTTCTCGAAGTCAGCCACAGCAAATTCCTCAACATGCTGATTACTGGCTGGCCACACTGCCTTAAGGCAAAATGCTCATCGTCTGGGTTTCCCTTCAGATCAAAGGCACTGACCCAGTGGCTCATGAATAACAGACCTTTTCCATTATAGTTTGCTAACATTTTTCTTTCTCAGAAATAGATTAAGGTTTTCATATTCTATACATCAACGACAGTACAAGATTATGAATTCACATGTTATTTTTTAATCTATATTTGCTGGTACCTTCTTTGGAAAACTCCCTAATGGTAAAAAGAAAAAAAAATCATATATTTCTCTAAAGATATTTCTTCTGGTCTTCTGGTGGGAGTAAAACATTCTTTATCATTCATTGTATAGTCTGAATTTTTCACTTTAATTATACTAAGAGTAGAAAGGTGATATATTTCCATATATTATCATCTCATTTCAAAGGCCCCTTTAGGACCAGAGTTATGAGTGTCCTGCCTAAATGTTTAGTGGTGGCCTTTAAAATGAAGAAGCCAGTTATTACTATAACATTGCAACCAGATAATATCTGTAAGAGGCTTTCTTGTTTATCTCCTGCTTTCCTGCTTTATCACTGTATCCTGTTGGCCACTGGGAACCCCAGTGCTACCTATATGGTCATGCATATCTAATTCCTTCATATTGACTATAATGATTTATCTACCTATAGGTAGATTAATTGATTATATATATGATCACACCTATATGCAGGTCAGGAAGCAACAGTTAGAACTGGACATGGAACAACAGACTGGTTCCAAATAGGAAAAGGAGTACATCAAGGCTGTATATTGTCACCCTGCTTATTTAACTGCTATGCAGAGTACATCATGAGAAACACTGGGCTGGAAGAAGCCCAAGCCGGAATCAAGATTGCCAGGAGAAATGTCAATAACCTCANTTTGTTTCTGTCTAGCATCACCTGCAGTTGTCTCCTTTCCTGTGTTCCAATTCTATACACTTCTCTTTGGTTGCCCAGTAATGTACCATGTAGAAGCAATTTACAAAATAGATCCATGGTGCTTAGAAACATTAATTCCACTCTTACAGGGAACAATTTGCTCTCAGGGTGGTTTTTTCCCCTCCATCACAGGCTCAGGACCATTTAGATAGCAGCATAGCAAAGATCTCTGTTAAATTCTTATCTATGGGTCAGGATATTAAAATGCCATGTAATTGGAACTCCTGTTTAGAAATATTAATAACTATTGTATTGAAAACAAAGCTAGCGAAAAATGAGAAAACAGCAAGCGAGGGGGATTTGTATAATTTCACTCAATTTTGTGTTCTACACAATTTACCGGGCAAAAAAATAAATTATGTTTGAAAATCAGTCATGGAATATTCTGGCCACTTTTCATGAAAATGGATTATCTCTCACAGTTCTCCGAGGCTTTAACCCCATGTGACGTAGTAGCATTTTAGGGCAAAGCTGTGAGCCAGGTTTATGCAGGCATTAGCTAGCCAGGCATGATGCGAGGGGTACCAATGCCTGCCCACTGCAAAATGTTAACTCTACCCATGGTCTTGTTTCTGAAAGTTGAATTTATTCCCTAAATGTCTTCTGGAGTTGAAAGGGTTTTAATCTCTGTTTGCTTATCAATAATTTGTTCTTTTTTGTTATCAGTGAGATATATCCAGTTTACAAACCAGAAGAGAATATTTTCTGGTTATCTATCACTTGCTGTTTTCACCTGGCAGACAATGTAATTCAGAATGACTTTGCTACATGGGAGAGTAGTAATAATAGCAGTGGTGCTTGTTATTATTGCTTGAATTGAAATTTAACTTGCGTGAAGTGAAGCAGTGTTCAGTGTTCAGCTCAATAAATTTTTACATGTATATCTAGCCAGGTAACCACCACCCAGAGGCTTTCCTTTCCCTTTCCAGTCAATACACAGCTCTGTCTCCTCTCCCTGACACACCAAAAGGTAAACACAATTCTGACTTTTATCACCACAGCCTGGTTTTGCTTATTTTAGGATTTCTTATAAATAGAATCGTTCAGTGTATACTCTTTGGTGTCTGGCTTTTTCAACTTAATATTATATGTGTGAGATCCATTCATGCTGTGGCATTTATCAGTGGCTTGTTCTTTTTCATTGCTGTATACTCTTTTATGACTATGCTACAATTTAACCATTCCACTGTGGGTATACATTTGGGTTGTTTCTAGTTTTTGATTATTTAAAATATGAACATTTATGTCCATGTAACTTGGTGGACATAGGCACACATTTTTCACGCAGACACACACACACTCACATTTATACAAAGGAGTGGAATTGCTGGACCATAGGGTATACATCGGTTTAGCTTTAGTAGAAAGTGCCCAGACTATCTACTGCGAGGATATTTTGAATGGGAAGTGGTTCACTGTTTGCTCCTATGGATCGATGCTCTGTTTTTCTCTGTCCTACTCTGTGTCCTGAATCATCCTAGTTTCCAGTTTCTTTATACTTTAGCTCCTGATTGGATTTAGTCAACAGGATCTGCAGCATTTGACTGGGCAATGGGGGAACAGAGAGCGAAAGAGCTCAGAGTATTTATTCCTTCTGTTGTCTCCCTCCTTCACCACCACCGAGAGAGAGGTCCCAAGCTTTGACAGACACAGCTCCTATTGGGCAGTCACTCTTCCAAGACCTTGGCTCTCAGTGGTTCTACAAACAGCATTCTTCATCCCTGCATTTTCAGGTTCAGAGGGTGATTATGAACTGTTGATGCTCGTGTTGCACTTCTCCATTTTGCATGGCACTCTTAGCCACACTCACATTCCTGAAGGAAAAAAAAAAGTCATTCTATAAAAATCTAAAACCTTTGAGTATTTTTTTCCCTTATAGGGATTTTAACTGATATAGGGGTGAAGAAAAGATTTTGAGAGATGTCAGAATGTGTTGAAACACATAGAGTTTCCTACTCAGCATGAAAGAATTGGCACAGGAAAGAGATTGTGCCGAATGTAGCTATTTAGGGTAATTTAAGTTAGCAAATCAAAAGCAGAGACATTACTTTGCCGACTAAGGTCCGTCTAGTCAAGGCTATGGTTTTTCCTGTGGTCATGTATGGATGTGAGAGTTGGACTGTGAAGAAGGCTGAGCGCCGAAGAACTGATGCTTTTGAACTGTGGTGTTGGAGAAGACTCTTGAGAGTTCCTTGGACTGCAAGGAGATCCAACCAGTCCATTCTGAAGGAGATCAGCCCTGGGATTTCTTTGGAAGGAATGATGCTGAAGNCCGAAAAATTGATGCTTTTGAACTGTGGTGTTGGAGAAGACTCTTGAGAGTCCCTTGGACTGCAAGGAGATCCAACCAGTCCATTCTGAAGGAGATCAGCCCTGGGATTTCTTTGGAAGGAATGATGCTGAAGCTGAAACTCCAGTACTTTGGCCACCTCATGCAAAGAGTTGACTTATTGGAAAAGACTCTGATGCTGGGAGGGATTGGGGGAAGGAGGAAAAGGGGATGACAGAGGATGAGATGGCTGGATGGCATCCCTGACTCAATGGACATGAGTCTGAGTGAACTCCGGGAGTTGGTGATGGACAGGGAGGCCTGGCGTGCTGCAGTTCATGGGGTCAAAAAGAGTCAGACACGACTGAGCGACTGAACTGAACTGATATTAATATTTTATCAAACAGAATATTATTGTTACATTAACCCTATATTTCACCTATACTATTTCTCTAATATAGTCTGTCTTTTCTTTGATGGTAGACTGTGCTCTCAGCCTGAAGCATCTTTATTTTTCTTTGCAGTCTACTTATCACCTTCCTCCCTGTGAGCCTTGTCATGCTGATTTATGGGTACTTGTACACACGTTTGTGTCTCAACCATTACCTTTTCATTCTTAGAAAACAGAGGTTATATGGCTCTTAGACGTATTTCTATCCTTAACGATTACCCTACTGTGCTGCACATAGTAATCATCTTTTAAAACGTTTATTCAGCATATAAATGAAAATTGGAGAAACGTCACAGCCCTAGAGGTAGATAAGCTGTCCAAACACCTTCCAGCCCCCTTCTCCCTCCCTCTTACTGACCTCATTACAGAAGGCAGTTATTTACCCTGTTCTTTTCAGTCCTTCTAGACAGAGTCTACAGAGATGGTATTGGTCAGAAACACTGATGATGGGGCTGCGCTGTGACTGTCGCCTGATTGCACGATTGGGCTACAGGGGGCGCCATGGAGCTCGTACAAAGCCGCTGTCCTGAGGCCAGGTTCTTTACAGCTGACGTGACTGAGCAGCAGCAGCAGCGGCTCTTTGATGTAATTCAGCAATATTTAATAATACCATAGCTACTGACAGAAGCAATTCAGATAGCTTATAATAAAAGAACCATTAAAACCAGTATTGTTAGTTGCTCAGTCATGTCCAGCTCTTTGCAATCCCATGGACTATAGCCCACCAGGCTCCTCTGTCCATGGGATTCTCCAGGCAGGAATACTGGAGTGGGTTGCCATTTACTTCTCCAGGGGATCTTCCTGACCCAGGGATCAAACCTAGGTCTCCTGCATTGCAGGAAGATTCTTTTACCATTTGAGCTACAGGGAATCAGGGTAAGAGAATAAATGTGTGTGTGTTAGTCACTCACGCATGTCCAGCTCTTCACTACCTTATGGACTGGAGCCCACCAGGCTCCTCTCTCCATGGAATCATCCAAGCAAGAATACTGGAATGTGTAGCCATTCCCTTCTCCAGGGGATCTTCCCAACTCAGGGATTGAACCCTGATCTCCTGCATTGCAGGTGGATTTTTTACCGTCTGAGCCACACTTTTGAACTGTAGTGTTGAAGAGAATTCTTGAGAATCCCTTGGACAGCAGGAAGATTAAACCAGTCAATCCTAAAAGAAATCAATCCTGAATATTCATTAGAAGGACTGATGCTGAAGCTCCAGTACTTTGGTCACCTGATGTGAAGAGTCGACTCACTGGAAAAGACCCAGTGCAGCTGGGAAAGATTGAGGGCAGGAGAAGGGGATGACAGGATGAGATGGTTGGAGGGCATCACTGACTTAATGGACGTGAGTTTGAGCAAGCTCTGGGAGATGGTGAAGAACAGGAAAGCCTGGCAGTCCATGGGGTCGCAAAGAGTCGAATGTGACTGAGCGACTGAAAATCAACCAGTAAATAAGTACCTTTAAGCTCTAAGAAGTATTTATCATGTAGTTTTTTCAGTTAAACAGTAATGTGAATACATATTTTTAATTGAAATAAGTTTGTAAAATATGCAGAAACAAGCCCTTTAAGTATTTTTAATACATCAACCCTTAATAAAAGCCATGAAAGGATCGTTCATAAGAACTAAAAGCAGTAAACTTTAGCTATATAAGTTTCCGGTGATCTGTGTTGATACAGGAATAGAGATTAGCAATCCACAGAAAGTTGCTTACGTATTAATTTTGAGCAGAATCAGCAAGAGAAAACTTAGGGAAACACTTCATCTTTCTAGTTTTTCTCTTACTCCGTTGCTTCAGTCATGTCCAACTCCTTGTGACCCATGGGCTGTAGCCCACCAGGCTCCTCTGTCCATGGGATTCTCCGGGCAAGAATACTGGAGTGGGTGGCATGTCCTCCTCCAGGGGATCTTCCCCACCCAGGAATTTAAGCCATATTTACTGCATCTCCTGCATTGCAGGGAGGTTCTTTTCCCCCTGAGCTACCTGGGAAGCCCAGTCTTAGCAGAGCTATTTTTATGATACATTTCTAGAACATGTACTTTTATATTAAAAGACTATTCAGTCTGCTTAATCCTTGAAATTCTTCTAGGGTATAGACCCAAAATTAGTTTCTTCAACCAGGAAAGCAAAGAAACAGATTTTACTCTTGGGAGTCAGTTTTTACATTTTGTTTTTGCCAAGCATCCACTTCACTGTGCTATGGTTTTGATCTTCTCCAGAATAAGAAGTGTGGAAGGGGCTTTCTCCTCCCCTTCATCTTGGCCTCATAAACTCCTCCTAGAAATCCTTTATATCTGTCTTAAAAGGAAAAGAGAAGAATTGCCATCCATTCTATAGCTCTTCCCTGCCCAGCCTTCCTGAACACAATTGTAAAACCAAGAAAAATCACCGTTCTTGAGTTGCTAGCAGATTTCTGCCCGGTGTGAATCTACAGATGTGGAATTCTTTCATCACCCTGTTTTTATTCCTTGTTGAATGGTGTATGGGTTCTGCATGTGCTGTTTATATCTTTGCATTTATCAGCATAAATATGATTGTAGAACTTCTTCAGAAGGTAATAAGTTGGTCACTTTTCCAATTTCGTTTAAGGACTAGTCTGATTTAGACAATTACGGGGTCTGATCTGTATGAAACTCAGCAGATGTCTTTTATCTTTTGATGAAAGAAGTTGTGGATTCACAAAGTAATAGCCCAAAAGATGTGAGAGTGAAGAATGTTTGAAATACGTTACTAGGGAAGATTGCTTGTCAGGACTTAAAAAAAAAAAAAGCTGCTGCAAATGTCTACAGAGTGAATGAAACCAAAGGCTTTATAGTTGATACACTTCTGAATACAGCAGAGTCACATCACTGTTGCAGTGTTCTGAGGTTATACACCTGGGACAAGGTAGCATTTTAATGGCACATCCTGAAATGGCACTTTTTCCTGAAATTTCTCTCTTTCTCCCTACATTGATGAGGACAGCTGGGACCCTGCACTTTCCCACTTTCAGAGGGAAATAAGAGTATTGGTCTGATATCAATTACAACAGAAAACCTAGTCAGTAATACAGACAAACCACGCTTTGTGTCATTTTATGTAAAATAAACAGACGTGCCATTTCACCCTCAGCCACATCCTTGCCTGACTTTATAGATCTTTGGGTGATAAAAATGTTATTGATTTGTAAGTCTTTGGTACCCTGAACAGGCATTCTAGAAATCCAAGAGTATAATAATTAATACTTTATAGTTAGACGGCATCTCATAGTTTTGGAAACTTTCTCACATCCTTCCTTTTGATTCCTACAACAGCCCCAACAAAATAAATGTTGAATGTTGTTGTTATTCTTCCATTTAAGCTGGTGTGGAAATGGGGTCCCCAAGGAGGTAGAGAACTTGCCCAGGATCGCCGAGCTAGGGAGCGAGAGCTCAGCCTGAGGTCAGGCGTCCCCCCTTCTCAGAGGCAGCACAGCCTTGAAAGCGTCCCAGCTGTCGCCTTCCTTGGCTGGCGCTGGGCAAGTCGTTTCGCTTCACTCTGTTTCCTCGTTGGCAGAGTAAATGGTGTGTATCTCAAAGATGAGTGAGTGAGATTAAACGAGATAATGCACGTGAAGCTGTTGTACTTCGATGACTTCAAGAATCCGCCTTGCAGTGCAGGAGACATGGATTCAGCCCCTGGTCGGTGAACTAAGATCCACATTCCGTGGAACGACTAAGCCCGTGCCCTGCAACTACTGAGCGCATGCCCTCCAGAGCCCCGCTGTGCGACAACTAAAGAGTCCAGGCCCTGCAGAGAAAGATGCCACGCCTCATGGTGCATCAGAAATTCCACATGCTCTAAGACCGGATGCTGCTGCTGCTGCTGCTGCTAAGTCGCTTCAGGCGTATCCGACTCTGTGCGACCCTATAGACAGCAGCCTAGATTGGATGCAGCCAAATAAATAAACACTCTTTTAAAAGTTATCCTTCAACCTCTTTTTTTGTTTGTTTGTTTTTGATTACTTCTTAAGCCACAGAAAGACTAGACAGAAAGAGGCCCTCTGGTTGTATTACACCTCCACTTGTACCTTTTCCTAAAAACCTTTTAAGGAAAACATTAAAGCTTGTGAAATTCAAAATATGTCATGAAACTATTTTTGTATATTTCTGGGTTTGTCTTATTTCACTTATTCAATCTTTCAGCTATTATTTCTACCATGTGCCAGGTTACCATGTGAATCAAGGATTCGTGTTATTCAGTATCATGCCCGTCTTCTTTCCAAGCAGATGTTATAGTTTTCTAGTTGGAGTCACACATATTAGTCTTCAAATGTTTTTCTTTTCAAGGTTTGAACTTGTGCTCCTGAGCAGGCGTGACCACTGACCTGCTCGAGCACAAAGGGAATGTGTGGGGTACACTGTTTACAGTATTCTTTTAGGAAAAGCATCATCAACCGCTAAATAATAGTATTTTTGTGTCTCAGTACATAACACACGTGTGTCAGTATCTCACGATGGCTCTTCTTGTATTTGCAGGTTTAGTAACGTCATCAGAGCCCATACGCGTCTGGAGTCAAGATACAGCAACAGCTCAGGAGGCTCATACGATGAAGATAAAAGTAAGCACTAACAGCCTGAGGGGTTTCAGATGGAGGGCAAATGGTTAGTGAATGGAAAATTAGTATTTTGATTATTCTCATTCTGATCAGTAAAAAGAAGCCCACAAATAATTAAGTAACCATTTAATCCTGCCATGCAGAGAGTCAGTCTCTTCAAAGTAAAAACAAACCTAACAGTGGATGAATCAGAATTAGGAAAACTTTGGGCTACTACCTAAAACAATATTTTTGTCTTCTTGGCCCTTTTCCTGGGTGATGCATTTGGCAAAAAGCTAGTACCAAATTGTCTCTTTAGAAAACAAAGGTTTCTGTTCAGTTCTCCTGCCTGTCTTGGGAGTGGATTTAACCTTTAAGCTTTGTGAGTCAGCTCACCCAGGATAGATCTGTTTTCATATTTAATTTCTCAGGGACTGAGTGAAAACCTTGCCAGACTAGGAGATACGATTGTCCCAAGAATCACACTGTACCTTGGGAAGCTGGAAAAACTGGAAAGATCAATGCGTTCATTGATTCTCTTCAAGTCTCAGACAAGTTGTACAGTTATTGGTCACTGGTCAGGGAGTGGTCTCAGTTACTTGTTCACAAGTTACAGGAATTCTGGAAACAGAGAACATTCCCAGTGACATATTAGCTGTGTAAGGAAATTGGTAAACTATCTTCTGGAACATACTTGTCTGGGTGGAAATCATAATATGATATCTCATGAGTTAGGTTCATTTTGTAAGTTGGCACACGAGCTTTTGTACTGGTTGTTTTGAGTTATTTTGCTCTTGTGGGAAATGTGCAGAGTATGGTAAGAGGTAAGTATTTTAGGTTGGCCAAAAAGTTTGTTCAGATTTTTCAGTACAATGTTATGAAAAACCCAAATAAGCTCTTTGGCCAACCCAGTAGTTCTAATGACACTGCATTTCAGTTTTACTTCTTAACGCACAGATAGGCACTTCTCCACCATTCAAAATATCAGGGAAGGAATGTCTGAAATCCATGTAGTATTGCCGTACTCATGTAGTTTTAACCGTGCTCATGTGTTCAGTCATGTCTGGCTCTTTGTGACCGCCATGGGCTGTAGCCCACCAAGCTCCTCTGTCCGTGGGATTTCCCAGGCAAGAATATTGGAGTGGGTCACCATCCTTTCCTCCAAGGGATCTTCCCGACCCAGGGATTGAACCCACATCTCTTGCATCTTCTGCATTGGCAGGCAAAATCTTTACCACTAGGGTCCCCTGGGAAGCCCAAGTTTTAACTGTGTCCCTGTAAAACCTTTTTCTAGAACAGTTAGTCTGAAGTTGGGGCGGAGGGGAACTTATGCATTTTCCCTCATTTCTGTGCCCATCAGGGACTTGGCCTTCCAGACACCAAACAGTTGCATTTCAAGAGCACAGACCATTAGTTCTAGGCAGGACCAGATTTTATAGATGTGGAGAGAAGTACCTGAGGGATGGAATTGTTGGTTCAAGAACAATCTCCTTGCTCTACAATACTTGGTAACATAAAATTCTGAGAACAGAAAAATTGAGTCATGGAAATGTTAGGCAGTCGAATCCTGACTTCCTCAGAATGTGACAGGCCTGCTGTAATGAAGCATAACATTCTATGACTGTGGATTTTACATTAGGAATATTGTTGCACTTCGACCAGTTGATTGTGTCAAAGTGTACCTCTTTGTTCTGGGCGCAGGACACAGAATTTGGTAGAAAACACTGTAATTAATAATCATTTTGAAAATACATCTTCAGAGCCCTCTGAGATTGAAACTTTACATTCCTTATGTATTTTAAAATAGCGACTTTCAGAGGGTAATTATAACAAAATGAGCGACTATGTCGTTATATAAACTCAGATCACTGGCTTTAGGGATAAAGAGGAAAAGTAATAGAAGTATGTATAAAGGGAAATAAAAACTACTGTGAATGAAAATAAGGCAGAAAGAGTAGTCTAGTATTATCTTCATGGCCTCTTTTACCCAGAAATGTTTATAAATTTGTCATACCAGCATAAACAGCATCTTACTGGGTATAGTACNCGAAAAATAAAGTCTGACACTGTTTCCCCATCTATTTCCCATGAAGTGATGGGACCAGATGCCATGATCTTCATTTTCTGAATGTTGAGCTTTAAGCCAACTTTTTCACTCTCCTCTTTCACTTTCATCAAGAGGCTCTTTAGTTCCTGTCTCTTATACACATCTTTGTGTCAGTAAAATTCTTCACATGATTACTGATATTAACCAGGGAAATTAAAGTTCAGAGTAGTTGGATTGCTGAGAGCTCAAATCTTAAATTTCTCAAGTCAAAGAAAAATGGAAATCAAGCTACTCAAACGGATCCTCATCATAGAAAGTCCATAAAGTAGATGATAAGATCCTTTTCTAGTTGTCAAGTAACAGAATTGATTTCAGCTGTCCCAGATGAAGCTGTCCATCCGGCAGGGCACAAGTACCCTCAGAACTTTGGTAACTCAATCCTGCCTGATGCGTTTTTGGTTCCAGCTACCCAGTGATGGGCACAGTCTATACCATGAGAAAAACAAAGGTTTGCAGGCTCAGTTCCAAACCTTATGACTGGCTGTATAATATATGTCAGCGGTAGTTATTTTCTGCCTGAATTCCTGAGGGTATGGAGCAGGGCTAAGAAGAATTAGAAGGGATCAGGAGAGACCTCATGTCCCAGCACTTCCTCGTCTGGGTTTATCTAAAAAGAAAGGTGAAGCCTCTTTAAAGTATTTTTTTACTTAAAAAAAAATACCGCCTTGGATAAAGTGGTCAGGCAAACAGATTCAGACCTCGTCTATAAAGCTGGTGGACAACGTCTGGCATGGTCACAAAACAACAAAGAAAGGCAAGGCGACTGGGGTGCAATGAGCAGAGGGCATGAAATGGGAAATAAGCCAAGAAACAGGAGGGAGGTCTTGTCAGGCCTTATAGGCCCTGGTGTGAATTGAATGCTGGATTTCATTTTGAGTGTAAAGGGGAGCCGCTGGCCAGTGGTATGCAGAGAAAGGGACTCTGAATGGACTTCTATTTTCAAAGGATGGTTCTGGGGACTTCCCTTGTGGTCTAGTGGTTAATTCTTCACCTTCCAGTGCAGGGGGTGTGGGTTCAATCCCTGATTGGGGAGCTAAGATCCCACATGCCTCCAGGCTGAAAAAAAACCCAAAACATAAAACAGAAGTGATAAAGTGATATTGTAACAAATTCAATAAAGACTTTAAAAATTGTCTACATTTAAAAAAAAATCTTTAAAAAAGGAGGATGACGCTGGCTGCTCTGCTGAGGATTAAGCATGGAGCCAGGGAGGCAGTAGGAGGCTCTGCCTCCCATGAGAGATGGTGAGGGCTCAGCCCAGGATGGCAGTAATAGAGATGGTGAGAAGTGGTCATCTCTTAGGTTTGTTTTAAGGGAGAGCTTACTGAATATATGGCTGCTGGCAAGTTACTTAACCTCAGCGTCCCCTCTACAAAATTGGGATTATAGGTACCTGTTGTTGGGTTATCTTGGGTTATTAACATGACATATATAGACCATTGCCTGACATAAAGTAACCCCTCTCTGTTAGTTGCTCAGTCATGCCCGACTCTTTTGCAACCCCATGGACTGTAGCCCACCAGGCTCCTCTATCCATGGGTTTCTCCAGGCAAGAATACTGGAGTGGGTTGCCGTTCCTTCTCCAGAGGATCTTCCCAACCCAGAGATCAAACCCACATCTCCTGCATTGGCAGGCAGATTCTTTATCACTGAGCCATCAAGGAAGCCCAAGCTGTCTCTCCGTTAGTTCTGACGTTATTATTTTTATTATCACTGTCACTACCACCATCATCGTGGTTATTAGAAATATAAGCAACTATGGCCAATTCATGTTTGGCAGAAGCCAACATAATTCTGTAAAGCAATTATCCTTCAATTAAAAATAAAATAAATAAATATATATATATATGTGAGAAGTCAGGGAGGATTCCCAGGCTCCCATCCTGAGTGAACTGAAAATAAGAAATCACGTTTTACTGAGATGGAGGAGACAAGAGAAGGAGCGAGTTGTCACGGTGGTGGGAAGTCACATGATGTAGGGTTTTTCTTCATGTGTATATATGTTTTCAGTCGCTCTATAATGAATAACTATAAATTAGATATCCAAGAAATGAAAGAAATTTAATCAAGTAATTCTAGCCCATTTGATCATATAATTTCAAACTCACCAAATGGAATGGTTAGATCATATAATTTCATGCTCACCAAATGGAATGGTTAGGAAGTTATTTTTACAAGCACAAATTTGTAAGTTGCTTTCTAAAAAGGCAAGTCGGGAAAACAAGCAGCTTCTCTCCCTGAAAATGAAGCACATTCGTCTTTCTCACACTATAGATGACCCAATTTCTCCCTACACCGGCTGGCTTCTGACTATCACGGAGACCAAACAGCCGCAGCCCCTCCCCATGCCTTGCACGGGAGGGTGCTGGGCCCCCCTGGTGGACTACCTCCCAGAGACCATCACTCCCCGGGGGCCACTCCACAGGTGAGTAGCACGTGCAGATAGAGGGGAGTGATCGCTTGGCTCTGACTGGATTTTTCTTCCTATGAAAAGAGAAACCTGTTCCAGGTCCCATCAATTGAAATGATGTTTGAAACCAGAGGGAACACAAGCGACTTGAACTGCAGCTCTCAGCACATTGACTGACTTTGGTCGAGCATTAACCAGTGTGCAAAGCTGCCTTGCAGCCCTTTGAAGTTTTTCTTGATGTGCCCTCAGTGTGGGTGTTCATGCCGTTATGCCTTTTCGATTGTGAGCAGCTAAGCGAAAGAACCCTTGTCTTCCAAGTCTCTTCATCCCTCAGTCCTTATTTCCAAGTGACCGGTTGAGTCCCCATTCTGTGAATTAGCTCAGGTGAAGTTTCTCCTCCTCATGGAGCTCTGTGCTGTATCCGAAGGTCAACTCCATTTCCCTGGAATCAGGGTCTCACCTAATTCTTCGAGGCTGACGAGCTGGACGTGACTGTGCCCGAACGACCTGGCAGTCTGTTTCCGTCCCCTTCGGACAGGGCGTTGACGTCCTCGTTCTCATTGATTAGGTGCAACGTCGCTGTCATCTTTATGACCGAGATGGTGGTGGACCACAGTGTCAGGGAAGACTGGGCTCTCCATCTCCCGCTGCTGCTCCATGCTGTCTTCCTAGGTAAGCCTGGGACTTGGAGGAATTCGGGCCACTTGAGTCCAAAACCTGCACAAATCATCCCAGGGAGCTGTCCTTTTACGTGGCCATCCTGCTTTTCTGAAATACCTAATGTCTTCCGTTTTTCACTTTCCTTTCTATGACATCTCTAAAATTCCAGTTGATCAGTCATTGTTTAAAGTTGTCCTGGCAACATAATATAGAATGGTACCTCATCCATGCTACNCATCCTGCTTTTCTGAAATACCTAATGTCTTCCGTTTTTCACTTTCCTTTCTATGACATCTCTAAAATTCCAGTTGATCAGTCATTGTTTAAAGTTGTCCTGGCAACATAATATAGAATGGTACCTCATCCATGCTACTTCTATAGAGATATTCAAAACAAGCTGGACCTGTTTTCGGGGCTTTGGTTCTCTATGATAAGTTTAAAGCCTTGAGACACAGTCAGTGCATAGAGAGAAAGAATGTAGAACATGGTTGGCTAAGCACTGAGATTTTAAAATACCCAAGGTACAGAGCAAAAAAAAAATAGAGGAATCAGCCAGGCAGGGAGACTCAGAGAGAGAGATAAAGTTAGAAACCTTTAGTAACAGGAAAGAGAACATCTCAGGAAAGAGGAATGCTAAACATGTCAGATGCTACAGAGAGGTCAAGAAAAGTCCATCTGTCAGCATTTCATAAGAACATTTTTTAAGGAAGAAAACATTTGATTTTTCCTAAGCCTGATTTCTTTATGTCGGTAACAAACTAAGAAAGGAAACTAAACATTCCTCTAACGTGTTCCTCCCGGGCATCTTGGAATCTTTGCCATCCCTGGAATCTAGACAAGCTGAAGGTTTGTTTATATTAAGAGATTGCACCGTTTTGTTCCAGGTTTGGACCATTACCGGCCCGAAGTCTTTGAACACAGTAAAAAATTGCTTCTTCACCTCCTGATTGCCCTCTCTTGCAACAGCAGTTTCCATGCCATTGCTTCTGTGCTCCTGCAGACTCGAGAGATGGGCGAAGCTAAGACTCTAACTGTTCAGCCACCTTATCAGCCCGAATACCTCTATACAGGTAACACAAGGAGGAGGGGCAGGGAGCCTAAGACAGAGTCACAAGTCCGAGGATACCTGGAGGTGTCCCTGGAGCCCACATCAATGTCTCTGCTTTTACCCTTGCCTCAGCTTTCTAAGGGATAAAATATGTACCATTATGCACAAGAAACATGCACTATTTTACTTGATGTTAAATCCTTCTTCCTTAGTAAATATTTCCAAATGAGACCAGATATCACCAAGGCACCAGACTTTTTCCTATGTACCTTGAGACATAATTACATTAAATTAATATACACATTCAGAGTCCTGGGTACATTTATGCAAAACATTGTGTATAACCTACTTATTGCTGTTATCCTCAAAAATAGTATCATGTCATATAGTTAAATCGTCTATTACCCAAGAATAATTTACCTACAACACAGTTAGGTACAAATGTGTAACAGAGCTCTTCATCAGTCAGTGGGTGTGTGAAAGCATGCACACACAGACACACACACTCACCTCTTTTGCAGGAAGCATCAATTAAAACACCAAAGCATCAAATGATTTGGTAAGTCTGTTAGAACAAGACTGACTAAGTGAGCTTAATCAGAAGACAGTATTTTGAAGATCTTTTAATCTTAGCACAAATGGTTCCATGCCATTATTTTTATGTACTGCATAGTATCCATTGAACCACATATCTTAACTCATATGTTTCTTATCCACACCTGGAGAAATTGTTCTGGTTTGTGTCTGTTTTGCTTCTTGGCCAATATACAAAATGCCTCCATGAGCCTCTAGGCTCAGATACCTTGATGTACTTTTAATCAGTGTATCTCCAGGATACATTTCTTAGTTTGTAGTTATTGGGTCGAACAACAAAAGATAGATGTTTTTATTTGTTTTCTTTTTTTCTTTTTACTTTATTTTACTTTACAATACCGTATTGCTTTTGCCATACATTGACATGAATCCACCACGGGTGTATACGAGCTCCCAATCCTGAATCCCCCTCCCTCCTCCCACCCCATATCATCTCTCTGGATCATACCTGTGCACCAGCCCCAAGCAAGATAGATGTCTTTAAATTTTTTTTACTGATATTGCAAATTGTTCTTCAANGGGTGTATACGAGCTCCCAATCCTGAATCCCCCTCCCTCCTCCCACCCCATATCATCTCTCTGGATCATACCTGTGCACCAGCCCCAAGCAAGATAGATGTCTTTAAATTTTTTTTACTGATATTGCAAATTGTTCTTCAAGATTGTTGCACTAATTTAAACCCGCAGTATTTAAGAGTATGTATTGCACACCTACTATTACTAAACTTTTTCGTCTTTACCAGTCTGATAAATAAAAGGTGGTATCTTGGGGGAGAAAAGGGGGGAAAAAAAGACACCGAAGTAGAAAATAGCAGAGCACCATCTGTTACCAAATCACACTGGTCTACACGGCAGTGCAACTATTCTGTAAGCAAAGAAAGAGTTCCAGTCTTGTTTAATCATAGCCATAGCCAAAAATCAAGTGTTTTTTTTTTTACCAAAAAATTTAAACAACTGCACACTTCCTGATGCACACCTCTCGACCTCGTTCAGCGCCTGGCCTGCACATTCCACCTGGACCTTGTCTCCCACCAGGTGGCTTCGACTTCCTGAGAGAGGACCAGTCGTCCCCAGTGCCAGACTCAGGGCTCAGCTCCAGCTCCACTTCATCCAGCATCAGTCTGGGAGGCAGCAGTGGGAACCTCCCACAGATGACCCAGGAGGTAGAAGATGCAGACGCGGCTGCCGACTCAGATGAGAAGGCAAACAAGCTCATTGAGTTTCTGACGACCAGGTAAGGGAGGGGTCAGGAGAGGCTGCTGTTTTATGGGTCAGTCTTGTGGAAGAGTGCCATCACTTTAAAACTGCAGATGAAAATTCTAATAAAGTCTCCTCTCTCCTGAATTGCATCTGCTGGCGTCTGGGTACAAGGCAGACCCTGACAGGTGCTGTCTACGACTCCCCTGATGTCAGAGTGGAGGAGCAGGGAGATTTCCTGCCTGATGAGCAGGTAGCAGATGCTGGCAGGAGGCAAGCATGATTTTCACTGTCTATTAGAGCTACCAGCCTCCGGGAGTTCCAAGACTTGGCAGAGAACATCGCTCTGGAAACCCAAAGTATTAGCCATGGTCAACCTAGTAGCAGCTGCAGACAGGGGAACCCTATCTGCTCCTCTAGTCCAAAGGGTCACTTATAAATGGAATTCAGGAACCAGAAACAATCAGACGCATGATGGGAAAGGAATCCAACTAATAGATCAAAGTCAAGAAAACTGTGAGTGAATCCGTTTTTTTTTTTTTNGTAAATTTAGCGATCCTGGTTACCAAGAATTCACTCTGTATTATTCAATAGAGGGCAGTCTCTTAATTTTTGGCAATTTGTGGTTGACAAATGGCTGTTTTATAAAAATCCATCAATCATACAGTTTGGTAACATTCAGTGTAATCCTCACCAGGTAGCTTGGTATTAACCTTTTAGTTTGCTACATGCTACATACATACAACTTCTGAACTTTATTGATGTTAAAGCAGTCTGCTGCTGCTGCTGCTAAGTCTCTTCAGTCATGTCCGACTCTGTGCGACCCCATAGACGGCAGACCACCAGGCTCCCCCATCCCTGGGATTCTCCAGGCAAGAACACTGGAGTGGGCTGCCATCTCCTTCTCCAATGCATGAAAGTGAAAAGTGAAAGTGAAGTCGCTCAGTTGTGTTCGATCCTCAGCAACCCCATGGACTGCAGCCGACCAGGCTCCCCCATCCATGGGATTTTCTAGGCAAGAGTACTGGAGTGGGGCGCCATTGCCCTCTACCTTCTTAGAAAAAGCATATCCATCACTTTGAGGGGGAAAGCCATCTCTACTCTTTGTCAATATGATTTGTGTATGACTGACCCCAGGTTCTGTGGAAGTCATGTGACTTGAGTCTGGACAATCAGCGTAATTCACTCTATAAACTACAGTGATTGGTTCAGGTTCAGGCAAGTGGCCCAGCTTGGCTCAATGAGATACAACACCAGCACTTTGACTGGAATGAATTGAAAACAAGTTCTCTTGGGTTTACGGTAATTAGGATGATAAGAATGTAAATCAGGAGCTGATGATAGCTCTCTTGTGTTCACACAGGAAGACCTCACTTGATAAAGAGACCAACTGAGAGGATGGCAGAGGTCAGAAAGGAGCATAATTCATACTGACATTGAGCAACCAGATCCAGCTATGCCTGAAACCATGGTATAATTTATTTTCATGTATGTGAGCCAATAAATCATTTTTTCTGCTTAAGCTAGTTTAAGTCAATTTTTCTATCTGCAACTGGAAGAGTCCTGAATAATATCATTTAGAAATTGTTATTTTTTTCTATCAAATGATTAATAACAGCACATAACTGATACTATTTTATAGCAGTTTAAGAAAAATCAGACACATTAGACAATCTTGTCTACATTGACAAAGAAGTAAATTCAAATCAGCAATTATCCTCCTCACTTAATAAACACATAGTGAAGCTCATGTCATAATGATAGATCTAATTTAAAATCTACCCCAAATCTCTTTACTACTCAAAGACTGTTGGTCATTTCTGTGTAAATCTGTGGTTTAAAAATATTACATAGAACAAAGAATGACAATGGTTAAAATCATTCCAGTTTCCCTGTGACATGTGGAATAATGAAAAATTTTGGACCATGTCCTTAATTATATTGTTTCTATGTCAGGGTGACTGCAAAGGATTCTACAGTGTTGTAACTTCAGAATGCTTTTGCATATTTCCTGAAAGTGCAATTCAGCTGAAGAGAAAATGTATGCATTACCTATTTTTTACTTTTTCCATGTTAGTATTTTGCTACCTAATATATTTTCTTATTGATGTGAGGAGGACTAATTTTATGACTAATTCCTCTTTTTCCTTCATCCATTCTTTTTTTTTCCTTAATCCATTCTTTTTTTTTCCTTCATCCATTCTTATATGAACAATCATTTTGTTTTTCTGGTTTACTGCTTATAATCACTTATGTTACTTGTAACCTATTTCTTGGAAAGTCACAGCAATTATAAACATATTCGGTGGTCTGAAGAAAAGATAACCTAGAGATTATTTCCCATCTTTAAATTCACCTTTGCCTGATGATAGTAACTTGTTGCTGTTGTTCATTTGCTCAGTTGGGTCCCACTCTTTGTGACCCCATGGACCGCAGCACACCAGTCTTCCCTGTCCTTCACTACCTCCCAGAATTTGCTCAGGCTCATGCCCACTGAGTCAGTGATGCTATCTAGCCATCTTGTCCTCTCTTGCCCCCTTTTCCTCCTCTACTCAGTCTTTCTCAGCATGAGTGTCTTTTCCAATGAATCCACTCTTTACATCAGGTGACCAAAGTTTTGGAGCTTCAGCTTCAGAATCAGTCCTTTCAGTGAATATTCAAGGTTGATTTCCTTTAGGATTGACTGGTTTGATTTCTTTGCTGTTCAAGGGACTTTCAAAAGTCTTCTTCAGCACCACAGTTTGAAAGCAGTTCTTCTGCACTCTGCCTTCTTTAAGGTCCATCTCTCAAATCCATATATGACTACTGGAAAAATCATAGCTTCGACTATATGGACAAAAGTGATGTCTCTGCTTTTTAATATGCTGTCTAGGTTTGTCATAGCTTTCCAAGGAGTAAGCATCTTTACTTTTCATGGCTATAGCCACTGTTCACAGTGATTTTGGAGCCCAATAAAATTAAATCTGTCATTGTTTCTACTTCCCCCTTCCATTTGTTATACAGTGATAAATATCCACAGTTTACAGATGAAGAAAGTGACATTCAGAGGTGATGTGCCTTGCCCAGAGTCACAATGTCCTGATTGGCTCCCGGCCTTATTTTCTTTTCCATTCCCCAGACTCCTTCATAGTCATTTGCTTTGAGCACAAAGTCTAGAATATTACCATGGATACTGGCTGGACAACACAGACTGTTAAGAGGAGCTGTGAAATGAACACAGCCGGAGCCTCGTTCCTTGCAATGATTTCCATTGGGTTTATCGACTAAGAGTTTCAGCTCATAAAGCACAAACTCTTGCTATTGAACTGATTTAAATCATCTCAGGAAGAGTGTGATGTCTAAAAACCACCCGTATCTTATAGAATAAGTTAAAAGAAATCCTCCAACACATAATCCTTGCACTGCAGTGCTATTAAGTCATGGTTCATTTTCTTGGGCTTACCCAGGTTATGGAATTTCAACTCAGTATATACAAGGTCAGTTTTATACTGTATGTGGAACTGCAATTTGGCCAGTCTACTTTATAATTCTGTAATAAGATATGATATACTAAATGGGAATAGTTATGCTTCAAGTGAAAGGAAAAAAGGGAAGCAGGTTTATAGGGCACCTGGGAGGCCAAATAGTGCAATGGGAATAGGCTTGAGACTAGGAAACTCTAGCTCTTAGTTATCTCATAGATTAGTCATTAACTTACTGGATGACCTTGAGCAAACCACTTCAGCCTTGACAATTTCAGTTTGCTCATAGGGGAGGTGCAAAAGTTTACCATCAAAAATCAACTCAAACTCTACACAGGAAGCTTGTTAGAGGGAATATGGTGGGCATCTGGACATCTGTGGTGGTTGCTTTTACTGTGTCCTTACTTTGGGGATCTGCCTCTTTTCTTTAAAAAAAAAAATATTTTTAATTGGAGGATAATTGCTTTACAGTGCTGTGTTGGTTCCCGTTGTACAATGCTGTGAATCAGGCATAAATACATGTGTGTCCCCTCCCTCTGGAAACTCCCTACCCGACCCGGTTCTTCCCTCCAGGTTGTCACAGCACACTGGGTTGAGCTCCTTGTGTTATACAGCAACTTCCCTCTAACTTCCCTCTANTTGTACAATGCTGTGAATCAGGCATAAGTACATGTGTGTCCCCTCCCTCTGGAAACTCCCTACCCGACCCGGTTCTTCCCTCCAGGTTGTCACAGCACACTGGGTTGAGCTCCTTGTGTTATACAGCAACTTCCCTCTAACTTCCCTCTAGCTATCTATTTTACATATTGCAATATATATATATATATATCTCAGTGCTACTCTCTCATTCCGCAGGAGTCCCATGGACTGCTGGTTCCAGTTATACCTCCCCTGCCCCAGTGATGATATATGATTCAGGCTGATCTAACAGAGTATTCCTGCCTCCCTTCCTCTGGCCACACTTATTGGTTCAGTGGTGAGCAATGTCACAAACGACATTGGGATGAAGGACTAGACTAATTTTTCTGGGATCACTAACTCTAAAGCCAATATAAGTATGGACCTTCCCATCACCATCTTTGCTATAAGGTCAGGAGATTCTGTCCAATAACTAAACCCAAACCAGAGGAAAGCAGAAATTTAAAAAAAAATGGGGGGGGGGAGAGTCAGAATCCAGTTTACATCAATAGGACCTCTGGATCCAGCTATACCTGAGGTCAATTCTCCTCCTCTAGACTTCCCAAAACATAAGCTCCTCTTCATCACTTAAGATAATTCAAAGTGAGGCTTGCTCCTGATCGAGTTCTAATTAGTACATTCAGAAATGATGTTATTTACTTTCTACAACTGAGTTCAACACTCCAGTGAAATAGTTGCCCATCAGATATATGTTGATACACAAAAAGAATTAATATATGCTATGAATGATTCTATGGTTCTAAGAAATATATATGTGTCCAATATTTAAATCTACATATTAAGTGAAACATTATGATTTTCATTTTAAAAGATTAACTACAATTCATTCACCCATTTACTGAGTACTGAACAATTTTTACATGCTGTCTTGAGGATGCAATGCTGAACAAAATAGACAATCTCTACATCTACTGAGCTAACATTCAAGCAGGACCGGAGTTATATTATATTTAAGTATATACAATATGCATCTCAGAACCACCCAATCCATCTATCTGTATTCAGGAACAATTAAATACAGAATGCAAATAACACTCTAAGACTTATAGATCTCAGCTTTGAAATGCTTTTCTTTTATTAGTGAATTTGGAACCCAGTTAACCACCAAAGCCTAAGGCCACAATATTTGTTATATTTTTAAACAAAGAGTCCCTGCTTGCTGCTTTGACAAAGATCTCTTCATGCCTTGTCTGACTGCACATTTCTGTAGGATAATCTTAAGTATTCCCTGTCAACAAAGTTAGATTTAATACTACTACCCTGCCCAAAACAACAAAATTGGCCTTTCCTTCTTAATAATTAGATGTTGCCACTGATATGGAGATACTGTGGTCCTAAATTTCAATTGGTGTCCATTGCAAGTCACCAGTATTCCATTTCCTGAGCCCCAGAGGAGCTTGTTCTGATTAAAATGTTATCAGACCTACCAGGTAAAAATTAAGTAATTCCAAAAGATACCCCTGATCTGATAAAGGCATATACTCCAAATCCTACACTTTCAATTCTCTTACACATTCAGTTTCACCATTTTATTGTTAAGCAAAGCAAGACAGCAAGCATGCTGGGGAAGACATATTTTAGCAGAGCATAAATGTTCTATTTATGGGCTAGAAAATCTTTCATACACTATGCTGGCAAATCATCCTAAATAAACCAGTGTGTTGGCAACACCTTACATAGTAAATTATGACACATTTTCTTCAGTTGGTGGCTATATATACATTCACCAATTACTGCTGGGATATAAAGCATGATTTTAGGCTTTGAGGAAGGCAAAGGAGTGGCACATGTTGAATCTGTGATAGGCTATCTCACATCCTGAGCATTCCCTATGCTCCTGTACAGCAGTGATTTTCTGCCTTTTCTCCTGGGGATGAAATACCTTTTCCTTCCCTGATCCACTCCATGCAGTTGGCTGGGACTATCTCAACCTCCTCCAGTCAGAGGGATGGTTCTGTGGTTGGCCCTGATGAAATGATCATCCTTGTGGCCAACATGATTGGCTCAGTTGTTGGTGAATGGCTTGTAAGCTCTTAGAACTGTTCTAAAAAGGTTGTGGGGCATTAGTCTTCACCAGGGACCCACTGCCCACTAGGTTGAGAGATTCAGTTTATGAGATGGCCAAGGACATGGAGCACTGCCAACAGTAGTCTAAGACCCTGGTTCCAATTATAAATAAAATAATGGTGCTACTGGTAAAGAACCCGCCTACCAATGCGGGAGATGTAGGTTCAATCCCTGGGTTGGGAAGATCCTCTGGAGTAGGAAATAACAACCCACCTCAGTATTCTTGGCTGAAGAATCCCATGGACAGAGGAGCCTGGTGGACTACAGTCCACAGGGCCACAGAGAGTTGGACATGCAGTATATAACACAGAAAAGCAGAAAGAGGATGAGAAATGAGAGATAGAAATACCACAATATCATTTTTGCTCCCCATATGCAATTACATGTTGGTTCTTTGAAAATTTCCAAAGCAATAATCCTCCCTTCATTTTCCCCAAGGCTATGGTTTTTCCAGCGGTCATGTATGGATGTGAGAGTTGGACTATAAAGAAATCTGAATGCCAAAGAGTTGATGCTTTTGAACTGTGGTGTTGGAGAAGGCTCTTGAGAGTCCCTTGGACTGCAAAGAGGTCCAATCAGTCCATCGTAAAGGAGATCAGTCCTGAGTGTTCATTGGAAGGACTGATGCTGAAGCTGAAACTCCATTACTTTGGCCACCTGATGCAAAGAGCTGACTCATTTAAAAAGAGCCTGATGCTGGGAAAGATTGAGGGCAGAAGGAGAAGGGGATGACAGAGGATTAGATGGCTGGATGGCATCACTGACTCAATGGACATGGGTTTGGGTGAACTCTGGGAGTTGGTGATGGACAGAGGGGCCTGGCATGCTGCGATTCATGGGGTTGCAGAGTCGGACATGACTGAGTGACTGAACTGAACTGGAACTTGATTTCCTCAGCCAAAAGAATGCTGAATTTACACTGGCAAACAGGTGAGCCAGAACAGATGTAGACCCCACATAAGTATCATCCAAAATGATGGACTGATTTATGGTTTGACCAGTAGATTCATTCATCCATTCAAACATTCCCTGATCACCCATCATGTTCCAGGTACTGGGGAAAATCTTTACTTACAAAGATGAGAGAGACACAGGGCCATTAGGGGTTCACTGTGGAGCAGGAAAGGTGTTTTAATATAACGTGATGACAGCTTTAACTGCAGTGTGCAGAGTACCTTGAGGATTTGGGGTCTGATGAAATTGTTCCTGGAGACTGAGAATGCTTCTTGGAGGACAGGAGGATAGCTCAACCAATTAAACACAAGTTATCCATTGATGTGAGGATATTATTACCACTCAACTCTTTGAAGGCTTAGGGGAACGTAACAAGTTATGTAGGATGGAGTAATGTGTGGGCCCAGTGGGAAGCTGCCTACATACAAATGGGAAGGGAAGAACCAGGTCTCTGATTCCTGAGCAGCTTCCACCCTACCTTTGTTCAAGGATCACTTTTCCCCCTAAAACCTCAGCTCTGTGATGTATGACTCACATTCTAAAAACCCTGTTGCCTCTGAAATTCTATGCATTTCTGATGCTATTTGAACCATAAGAAGAGAGAAATATTTTTCTATCTGTGAGTGGCCAAGTGACATGGGTACAGGTCATCTTCACAGCAGTCAATTCCATCTATCAACAGATACCGAAGCCTACTGTTCCAGGATCAGTTCAGTTCAGTTGCTCAGTCATGTCCGACTCTTTGCAACCCCATGAATTGCAGCACGCCAGGCCTCCCTGTCCATCACCAACTCCCGGAGTTCACTCAGATTCATGTCCATCGACTCAGTGATGCCATCCAGCCATCTCATCCTCTGTCTTCCCCTTCTCCTCCTGCCCCCAATCCCTCCCAGCATCANGAAAACTGACCTTTCCAGTCCTGTGGCCACTGCTGAGTCTTCCAAATTTGCTGCCATATTGAGTGCAGCACTTTCAGAGCATCATCTTTTAGGATTTGAAATAGCTCAACTGGAATTCCATCACCTCCACTAGCGTTGTTCGTAGTGATGCTTCCTAAGGCCCACTTGATTTCGCATTCCAGGATGTGTGGCTCTAGGTGAGTGATCACACCATCGTGATTGTCTGGGTCGTGAAGATCTTTTTTTGTACAGTTTTCTGTTTATTGTTGCCACCTCTTCTTAATATCTTCTGCTTCTGTTAGCTCAGTTCAATATAGAATTTAACATACAGAAAGCTCAGGTAGGGGCTGGTGGTGCCTCCTTACAGGGTGTCTCAGAGACCTGACTGGTTTGTGGGGAAGAAAGGTTTTCTCACTACTCACCAGTGTCAGTGCTGGGAATGGTATTCTCTGAAATTCTCACATGTGGATCCATCCCACTCTTACCACAGAGAAAGCCAAATAGACAGACAACAGAGGTTGTATCTTCAGCTCGTCCTACAGTGTTTGGCAGCTTAACCTAACAATGTGATCCTGATAAAATGTTATCTCTGCACATTCTGAAATGTGTAAAGGGAATCTGTGTCTAAATCTGTATTTTATTTGACATGTTACATCATTTCATTTAAGACAAAGAACCTGTTATGTGCTGAATGAACACTGTCCTGGTGAATTGAGAAGTCTTAATTTTGTGAGCAAAACATATGAAAAAGTATGTCAGTTAAGTAGATCTATTTTGAGTGTGCTCTTAAGCTTTATAAGACTGAAATTTTCCACCAAATTAATAAAAAAATTTTTTTAATGTATGTTGCCCCTTTGGAGTTAGAACTGTGTATATTGTTGTGCAAAATGATAGTTACATTTTTGACAGTTTGTGTGTTTTGTTGAAGGGCATTTGGTCCGCTTTGGTGCCATGAGGACATCACACCCAAAAATCAGAATTCAAAGAGTGCTGAACAACTCACCAATTTTCTACGTCATGTTGTGTCCGTTTTCAGAGATTCCAAATCAGGTACTTCATCCTATTTCTACAAAGCCCACTTTCAGCATTTTTCTGTAACGGAGCTCATTCTCCCCATATAGCTACACACTGTGTATGTATTTATGTGTGCGTGCGTGTGTATGTGTGTAAAATCCTCCATTTGGCAGCAATAGCCAAGGAATATTATTAGGGGGTATTGAAGCTTTTTCAGGTGTGCCTAACTTAATGATAGTTAATGTCACATATAGTTGCATGATGCTCTATCAAATGATTTCCCCAGTGTCTCTGTTCTCTTTGCTTCATTTGCCTCACTAGAACACAACTGTGCCCATATTAATTTTATTTAAAGAAGGCCATGAGAAAGAAATTTTATTCGCTGTCATCAGACTCAACTGGGAGAAAATGGTCTGTCTTGCAAACTAGGTGTTTTTTAAATAAGAATAATTTTTCAATAAAATGTTTTTGGCTTTAAAAGTATTTACTGACAAGTCCTACGCCAGTGACCACTCAATATTCTGAACACGGTCTGATGCTAATTTAGGCACTAGTAGCCACACAATCGGAGAAGGCAATGGCATCCCACTCCAGTACTCTTGCCTGGAAAATCCTATGGATGCAGGAGCCTGGTAGGCTGCAGTCCATGGGGTCGTGACTAAGCGACTTCACTTTCACTTTTCACTTTCATGCATTGGAGAAGGAAATGGCAACCCACTCCAGTGTTCTTGCCTGGAGAATCCCAGGGACGGGGGAGCCTGGTGGGCTGTCGTCATGGGGTCGCACAGAGTCGGACACGACTGAAGTGACTTAGCAGCAGCAGCAGCCGCACAATATTCAAGCCCTTAGCTGGATTCCATTCAGATCAGCTTGGCCAGGGCTGATATGTGTGTGAAACTTAAATTTGGTTCCTCAGTGTGATAAACAGCTATCTCTGCCTTTTCTCACTCAGCAGGCTGGCCATAGTAAATATGTCTCACTGGCTCTTCTGGCTGCTCTGATAATTAGCACATTTTACAGTTTGAAACATTCCAAATAAGCCACATATCTTTTCATTATCAGAGGATACATGCTAAGAAACAAAAAATACTGTTAAACTGAAATGGGAAAGTTGTTCCCAGAATGGAATTGCCATTTCTTATTTTGAGTTTCCCCTTTGGAATTTCTTTGAAGTATTAAGACTGCTTTTATTGGTATTTCCCCCACTTAAAAGTCATTTCAATAGCCTTAAAGGAGAAATTTTGTGATGCATGTGAACTCTTCATCTCTGTATAACTCTTGATGGTATGCTGCTGCTGCTGCTGCTGCTAAGTCACTTCAGTTGTGTCCGACTCTGCGTAACCCTATGGACAGCAGCCCACCAGGCTCCTCCATCTACAGGATTCTCTACGCAAGAATACTGAGTGGGTTGCTATTTCCTCCTCCAGGGGATCTTCTCTACCCAGAGATTGAACCCAAATCTCCTGCACTGCCAGTTGCGTTCTTTACCACTGAGCCGCCTAGGAAGCCCCTTCTTTTCTCTGCCACTCATTAAATAGCTTTTCCCAAAGGACATCATCTTAGGGGGTTGGGGGTCAACAGTCCTACTAGAATACTTCCAACAGTATGATTTATTTTGCATTTTTTTTAAGATTTTTTTGGCCACACTGTGTGGCATGTGAGATCATAGGTCCCTGACTAGGAATTGAACCCACACTCCCAAGCAGTGTAAGTGCAGAGTCTTAACCACTGGACCACCAGGGAGTCCCTCCAACAGTGTGACTTAAAGTTTTTATTTATCGCCATGGGACCTCACTTCCACATATAAAATGGCTTAAATAGAAAAATATGTTTTGAAAAACAAAACAAAGATGTAAAAAACTAAAATATCCTTCATAGGTTGTGAACTACCTTTAAGGGTTAAATCTTGTGTTTCCTACCCTGAACGTGTCTAAGTCTGTTTTCCAGGACACTTGGTTGACGCCGCAGGAGCATTATCTTATTTGGTGTACTACTGTCCCAGGGCTCAGCCAGCCCTGGTGCAGCAGCACCAGGAACAGTAACACTGAATTTTCGCTGCTNTGTTTCCTACCCTGAACGTGTCTAAGTCTGTTTTCCAGGACACTTGGTTGACGCCGCAGGAGCATTATCTTATTTGGTGTACTACTGTCCCAGGGCTCAGCCAGCCCTGGTGCAGCAGCACCAGGAACAGTAACACTGAATTTTCGCTGCTGGTCCACATTCATGGAACCATCAAATGTGCCCCCAGAGCCTCTCCATCACGGAGACAGCACAAATCGCTGTTTTTATCAGGTCCACTGACTCACGTAGCCTGATTTTTCTGCACGTAAAGAGGTGCAACAAGTGGAGGATTTAATGGCCCAGAATTCAGCCATGGATTTTCCCTTACATTTTCATTTTATTATGGTCAGATGGTTTTCTGAGGGCTGAGATTACCTTCATGCTGTTGGAAGAACAAACACTCAGGAGGTGAAAGTTGAACCAGTCCCTGCCTTCTTTGCAGTGCCTATACCTCCATCTCTGCTTGTTTATGGGTGATTCTAAAGAACAGGGAGTTTGGCCCAGGCTTTGGTTACACTTGCGTACATGCGTGCGTACGTGCTAAGTCGCTTCAGTTATGTCTGACTCTATGTGACCCTATGGACTGTAGCCCGCCAGGCTTCTCTGTCCATGGGGTTCTCCAGGCAAGAATACTGGAGTGGGTTGCCAAGCCCTCCTCCAGGGGATCTTCCCGGCCCAGGGATCAAACCCATGTCTCTTACATCTCCTGCATTGGGAGGAGGGTTNGACCCTATGGACTGTAGCCCGCCAGGCTTCTCTGTCCATGGGGTTCTCCAGGCAAGAATACTGGAGTGGGTTGCCAAGCCCTCCTCCAGGGGATCTTCCCGGCCCAGGGATCAAACCCATGTCTCTTACATCTCCTGCATTGGGAGGAGGGTTCTTTACCACTAGAGCCACCTGGCAGGTCAGATCTACTCATCACTTGCCTCTTCATTCACAAGACTTGTGTCTAACAGATTCTCGTATGACAAAGGAGTGAACATATTCTGTGTGAAAAGTGCAGAAGAATGATGCCAAACAGTAGCAGCACAGTAACTAATAATATATTCGTAAGCACCAGTGATGTGTCAGACACCATTCTAAGCCCTTTCTAAGTTGATTTTCACCACCACTCTTTGAGGTGGATGCTCTGATTCACAAGGTAAAGACAAGGAAACAGGGTCACAGGAATACATTTCTTTCCCAGCGTCTCAAATCTCTCATTTAAAATCAGGACCATATTGCTCTGAAGCTTTCTACTCCACAAAGCTTGCTCCAAACCCTTTCTGTTCCACTGTGCCCCTTTAAGATTGATTCAGATTTGGTTTTAATTTGTTATTTTATTGAAGTATAGTTGCTCTGCAATGTTGTGTTAAAGTGAACATTTCTACTGTGTAGCAAAGTGAACCAGCCTTATATGTACACATATCCCCTCTTTTTTGGATTTCCTTCCCATTCAGGTCACCACTGACCACTGAGTAGAGTTCCCTGCACTATAGAGCCGGTTCTCATTAGTTGCAGGAATTCCCAGATGGTGCTAGTGGTAAAGAACCCGCCTGCCAATGCAGGAGACATGAGAGATGCCAGTTGGATATGGTCGGAAAGATCCCCTGGAAGAGGAAATGGCAACCCACTTCAGTATTCTTGCCTGGAGAATCCCATGGACACAGGAGCCTGGCGGGATGCAGTCCATCGTGTCGCAAAAGGGGAAGCAACTGAACACAATCATTAGCTATCTGTTTTGTACATAGTAGTGTGTGTCTGTCAAGCCCAATCACAGGGTTCATTTTTAAATAAGTACCACCAGCAGGGGGCGCTGTGCAGTCAGCCTGTTGTAAGCGCACAGATGATTGGGGGCCTCGGTTAGCAGCTGAGTGCTGACCTGCTTCCGCCCCTGTGCCCTAGGTTTCCACCTAGAGCAGCACCTGAGTGAAGTGGCGCTGCAGACGGCCCTCGCCAGCTCTTCCCGGCACTATGCCGGCCGGTCCTTCCAGATATTCCGGGCCCTCAAACAACCTTTGTCAGCACACGCCTTGTCGGACCTCCTCTCCAGGCTGGTGGAGGTGATTGGCGAGCACGGAGATGAGATTCAGGTACAGAGTGAAAGCGGGGGCAGTCACCCTTCTCTCCGTGCAGAGATGAGGGGTTAATGACTTTCTTTGAACTTTATTCCTCCTGCCAATTATCCCAGCCGTTCAGACATGTATACTTTATTTAAAAATTGTAGAGGTTGAGTTTTGTTTTTACACATCTTTCTCCAGAGTGGGTGCTGTTCTAGAAATTCAGTGGACACTTTTATTGAGCCAATAACCAAAATCCTTTGGCGACTGTTTGTTTTTTATTGATTTTGTTTGGTGGGGCCTGGGGGAGGTATTTTGTCTTGTTTTTGTGTTTTTACTAACAACCTGAGATGCAGTTGTGCAGCCTGCTCACCCAGAGAAGGGGGGATGGGGTTCTACTGTGTCTGTGCAGAGCACCACTCCTGTCTGTATGGCTGGCCTTCCATAAACTGAGAAAAGCTAAAGAAATAGTGGGCAGAGTAGATGCCACAAGAGGACCTGTGGACTGTGGAACTGGGAGACTGGAGAGCTGAACAGGTGGAAAGCCAGGGGCATTACAAGCTCTGTAGCTGAGGCCAAGCCCTTCTTTTCCATCAGGAATGTTCTGTGTCTCAGAGGGCTGTACATCTGGAGACTTCAGCTTTTTTTTTCTCCTCTGGCCATTGGAAGCACACTTTAAAATGCCCCGAGTCACAGCCCTTCTCTTAATCTCTGGCTTCCAGATGTTGCCACTCTGTATTTCAAATGCCCACCATCCCCCTCAACAAGGGACCACGCTTGCCCACTGTAGCCTTACCCCTCTCTGTTGGGTTTTGAATGAGACTGATCTGTTGAAAACCTCACATCTAGGGAGAGAAATCATCATGATTACCTGCTAACTCCTAAGCCATCTGAGTTTCCTAAGGAGCCCTTAAAATTTCTATGTAAATTACAGTAGCCATAACTATCCAGCTTTCAAAAATGGTATCAGTATTTGAATAAAGTTTGTATCCATTAAATTTATCTTCAAGTTGCTAGCAGTAAGTGTAAGTGGCACAGAATGTTGTCTTTGTGTGTCTGGCAGGGTTATGTCATGGAAGCCCTTCTAACCCTGGAAGCTGCCGTGGACAACTTGTCTGACTGCTTGAAGAACACTGACCTCTTAACTGTACTATCTCGGTGAGTATCAGCTGAACAATATTTCAAAATCAGATACACTGAACTGAATATTTTGGAGAAGCTTGGACTTTGGGCAAAGCCTAAAGAACAAATCTGGCTTTTTGAAGTCTGTTTGTGACCCAAGAAAGTATGTATGACATTTCCTTCAGTTTAAAAAAAAAAAAAGGAAATTACAACAGACACATATATACACAGAAAGTTAGACAATGTGTTATTTCTAAGTAATACAAATATTAGTTTTTTAAATTTCCTATTTCTATGAGTATTTTTTCATATTTTATATAATTATCCTATTTATCACATTTTATAGAAACAAGCTAAGCATTCTTTTTTCAGTGCATATATGCAAGACTTATCTGATCCATCGCCATAAAAACATTTGAAATAAATGTTGATTTTACTTGAAATTTCTACCTTAGGATCTTTCTTTTTTAGTTTTTAATTCTTTTTGTTCCTGTCAATGTTTAATAACCCATTTAAAATCATTCACAGTTTCATATTCTTTTTGGAAAATTAAGCTCACCTTGCTTGAAATTGAATCAGTAATGTTACAGTAGGTTGGGCCTTGTTTCATTTTTAAGATGAACATTTTTATAATAGGTAATTTTAGTGTAATTACTAACATCATATATATTTATCTGTATAAACCCACAGGTTAATCTATATCAGTAAAAGTTCAGCAACAATGTTGGTAGAAATAGACTTAGAAATCACTTTTCATAAATTTTGTAAGTGCAAAAATTGTCCTTTAACACAAGCATTTGCATTTTTCTTTCTAGATATTTCTGTATCTGTTCTTTTTATTGGTCAGTTAATAGAGTATTAACATTTATACCTATTAGATATTTTATTTCATAACTATTCTCACCTAAATTCAAACAAAAATTAAATGAATGACCCGTAAACTTTAGAGCCAACTGCTTATTTCTTTAACTTTTCAATAAGTTAAAGTCAGTATTTGGTTTTGTTGTTTTGTTAGTGAGGATTGTTCCAGTTAAGTTTGGTTTTTCACAGCATTATGTTTAAGAATAAGGAAACATATTCCTTTTCATTTAAGAATGTGGAAAAAAATGATTAGAAAGTACTATTTCCAAGGAATGATTTCCCCACGTTGTTGATGGATCTTAAAAGGACTAGCCTTTCACTGAAATGCGCTGGATTCCTACTGAACTCTTTAATTTTTATACCCAGCTCTTCATCACCAGACTTAAGCTCTAATACTAAACTGACAGCTAGCAGAAAGAGCACAGGACAACTCAATGTGAACCCTGGGGCAGCTAGCGGCAACACAGCAACTGCAGAGCGCAGCCGGCATCAAAGGAGCTTCTCTGTGCCCAAGAAGTTCGGTGTTGTCGACCGGTCTTCAGACCCACCTCGGAGTGCCACCCTGGACAGAATTCAGGCCTGTACCCAACAAGGCCTCTCCTCGAAAACCAGAAGCTCGTCCTCCTTGAAGGATAGCCTCACCGACCCATCACACATAAACCATCCAACCAACCTGTTGGCCACCATCTTTTGGGTCACGGTGGCTTTGATGGAATCCGATTTTGAGTTTGAATACCTAATGGCCCTGAGGCTGTTGAACAGACTGCTGGCTCACATGCCACTTGATAAAGCTGAGAACCGAGAAAAACTAGAGAAACTCCAGGCGCAGCTCAAGTGGGCAGATTTTTCAGGGTTGCAACAGCTGCTGTTGAAGGGGTTCACCTCCCTCACTACCACCGACCTTACCTTGCAGCTGTTCAGTTTGCTGACACCAGTGTCCAAAGTATCCATGGTGGACTCATCTCAAGCCATTGGTAAAGCTCACACTCTTAAGTTCTGGTCATGGTGGAACATGTGTTTAGTGTAATGAGATAATGTGGGCTTAGCGCTTTTAATGATTGTGTTTTAAAATGGTTCTTTGGGAATAGTTTATTTTTTCTTTGAAAATTTGTATAGAAGTTTTTCTTTAAGTTTTTTAAATTTATTTTTTAATGTGCTGGGTCTTTGCTGCAAGCAGGCTTTCTCCAGTTGCAGCAAGTGGGGGCTACTCTTCATTGTGGTGGCTTCTCTTGTTGCGGAGCACAGGCTCAAGGGTGCGTGAGCTTCCGCAGTTGTGGCATGTCAGCTCAGTAGTTGCTGCTCCCAGGCTCTAGAGCGCAGGCTCAATAGTTGTGGTGCATGGGCTTAGTTGCTCTGCAGCATGTGGCATCTTCTTGGACCAGGGATCGAACTTGGGTCTCCTACATTGGCAGGAGGATTCTCCACCACCGAGCCACTAGGGAAGCCCTGTATAAGTCTTAACTGTGTATATTGTAGATGTTTTTAAGGCAGTCACATAAAAGGGGCAAGAATAATACATGAGATTTTTCTTTCTGCTTTCCAGATCACATTGCAGACAGTGCTAGTTTATTCCATTGCGCTTATACAGACATTTTCTCTTTTTTTTAACTCTTAAATCTTTTATTTTTCTGAGCCTTTATTTTCCTCTTGAAAATTCCTTTGGTTCCCTGTTGTTTTGAATTAAATCAGCAATCCAGATTTTTAATACCATGGCATGTGGCCCACAATTCTTTCCAGGAAGCCCAAGCTTAATACAGTAGAACTAAGCTACTCCTCATCATTTCAAAGAATCTTTCTGATAACTTAGATTGATTGGCCTGTGTCTTTTCAAACAAGTTTTCCTTGAAATACATTTTTTTGATAAAAACTTCAAACTAGTACTTCAGTTCATTTTAACCCACTTTTAAAATCTATGCCAACAATCATTCTTACTTGCAACAGTCGATAGCGTGACAGCACTGTACCTGAAAATTGCGAATCTACTTCAGTGCCTGCTTTGAACGGATGCCATTGTGGTTGTACATTTATCATGGATTTTATGTTAGATCAAAGTTACTTCAAAAGGCTGCTTTTGCATCTCCTCGGAATAAAATCTGTAATAGGCCTTCCTGCTGTTAATGGCTCAAATGCACCATATTCACGTGTCTCTGTTTGTATCTTCTCTAATCCAGGGTTTCCACTGAATGTCTTGTGTCTTCTGCCCCAGCTGATACAGCATTTTGAAAACCCCAACCAGTTCTGTAAGGATGTAGCTGAGAGAATCGCTCAGGTATGCCTTAAGGCTTCACCCTCAGGCAGATCCAAGACCCGATGTTGGACAGCGGTTACCAGGCTTGGGGTGATACGTTTCATAAACCTGAAGATACTAACTGATATCACTAGTAATTCACGTTTCTGGGCAGCTGATTCACATGGTCATTTCATTATTGAGAAAATAAGTGGTGAAAAAACTGGTGAAAATTAAATGAATAAGTATTCTGCAGCTGCCCCCAAAAAAGTATCGATCAGTTTTCCAGGCTGCTGGGGCTGAGAGCAAAATTGCTAACATTTCTTCCTCATTAATCAGGCTGTTGTATCACTAGTTGACTTTCTTCTCGTAAAAGGTTTGTTTGGAAGAGAAGAACCCCAAACTTTCCAATCTTGCACACGTCATGACTCTTTATAAAACACACAGCTACACGAGGGACTGTGCCACGTGGGTCAATGTGGTCTGCCGGTACCTTCATGAAGCCTATGCTGACATCACCTTGAATATGGTTACCTACCTGGCAGAGGTAAGTTCCTGAATTAAGGATAAAATCTATTATAGTTTCTATGGGTAAAATAGTGGGCTTCGCACATAGCTCAGTTGGTAGAGAATCTGCCTGCAATGCAGGAAACTCAGGTTCGATTCCTGGGTCATGATGATCCCCTGGAGAAGGAAATGGCAATCCACTCCAATATTCTTGCCTGAAAAATCCCATGGACAGAGGAGCCTGGCATGCTGACAAGAAGCAGACACAACTTAGCGACTAAACCACCACCACCACCACCATGGGTAAAATATGTATGTGAAATTGATAATAAGAGCCTTAACCTTGTTTATTGATCATGTATTCACTTACTATATATTATCATAGATACTGTATAGAATCAGTTAAAACAACTGATTCTCACAATAACTCAGTGATTATAACAGAGAATCTGAGAATCAGCCAGGTTTAGTAATCTACAAGTGTAAAGTGTCAGAGCAGCCTTTGAAATGATATATAGCTTCCTCCAAAGCGTAAACTCCTTTTTACTACCCTGGTACCTGTCAGCACATGCCAGAGACAGGAAGATTTTATTCAAATTATTCTGGGTGTTCAAATCTTATTTAAGGAATTAACTATGTTTACTGGTTGTGTGCTCTGAACTCATTAACAAAGCATATATTTTTGAAGATACTCATTTTTCCACACAATAGATGTTTGTAATTATTTCTTCATTTGTTAACTGTTCAGTTCTTTCGGCCACTTTTGATGTGGAATTTTAGCATTTCTTTGAATCATTTCTATTATCTTTTAGTTTTGAACAGTAACTTTTTTCATTATGTCTGTCACATCAATTTGCTTATTATTTTCCTTTCCTTTTTGAAAATATCATTGACTTCTTTCTTGATTATAAAAGCAGTATGTGTTTGTAGCAGAAAATTCAGAAGGTACAGAACAGTAAAAAAAAAAAAAAAGAAAGAAAAATCATCCAAAATAATTAAAATTATCCAGAGAGAAACACTAGTAAGATTTTGTTGGGTGTCCTTCCTGTGTTATTTGTCTAACACACACCCATTTACATCAGTGTTAGCATCATTTATTATATAGAAACTATATATTCCTTCTTTTTTATTTCACTTAATATAGCAAATATCTTTTACTGTCTTTAAAAACATTCTATTGAATACATAGTATTTCATCATACGGATTACCATAATTTATATATCCATTTCCCTAGTGTTTGATATTTAAATTGTTCACAGAGCTTTCTTGTTTTGTGTGGGATTTCTCTCACTCTCTTTTTTTTTTTTACCATTATAAATAATGCCTTGGTGAAATTTTAAATCTTAGTATCTGTCTCTAGGTTTGGAAAAGTTCCTAAAAATGTAATTATTATTTCAAAAGATATGAACCCTTTTAGTTATCTTGATCTCAACTGCCAGATTATCCAAGTTAACGTTTCCACCAATGATTTCTACCCCTCCTATATCCTCCCCAGTACTATCATCAATTTGATAAATTATAAATGTATCTCTTGTTTTCATTTGTAATTTCAGTCATTGTTGGTGTTTGATGCTTTCCTTTTGAGGTTTATTTTATTGTATTCCATTGTGTGAATTTTTTTAGGTATTTAAAAAAATTTTATAAGCATTTTTCTTTTTTAAAAGAGCTTTTATTTACTTATGTATTAGACTGTGCTGCATGGCACTGTGGGATCTTAGTTTCTCGAGCAGGAATCACACCCTGTGCCCCCTGCCGTGGAAGCAGAGTCTTAACCACGGGACTACCGGGGAAGTCCCTGAATATTATATTTATATATCAGACCTACAGCATTGCCTTTGATAATATCTCCACCTCTTCAGTAGTTAGGATTCTCTTTTCCCTTCTAAGGAAATGTGCAGTCATAAAGGTGCTAGGAGACCTTGGTGCTTCTGCGTGGAAATCTGGTGTCAGATGACTCACCCTGCGCGTTGTCCCCACAGCTTCTGGAGAAGGGCCTCCCCAGCATGCAGCAGCCCCTCCTGCAGGTGATCTACAGTCTGCTCAGCTACATGGACCTTTCTGTCGTTCCTGTAAAGCAGTTCAACGTGGAAGTTCTGAAGACCATTGAAAAATACGTGCAAGTGAGTATTGAACCAGGATGTTTCCAGATAGTCATTCCAGAAAGACAGCTTTTGCACGGAGCTCGTACTTGGCCACAGTTATATGGGTGCCAGGTTACGTGTTTATTTATCGATGTCCATAACACACTGAGAGCGGCCAAGACAGTGGCTGACCACCACCCTGAGTGGCGTCCTGAGGAGAAAGACAAGACCAGGCCGCAGTGCATTCCTGAGCCTTCAGAGGACACGTCTCTGCCTCCTGAGCTGAAAGGCCGGATACTGAAAGCATGTCCGGGCTTGGGGGGCAGGGGCAGGGTCTTGTTTGAGGGGTTCTATTTCAAAGGAGAAGGAAGAAGCAACTTGTTTGTGCCTGGTTCTAGACCAGGTGTTTTAGATGAGAAGGGTAAATTCAGAGGTGAAAATTGTCACTTAGGGTCGAAGGAACTAAGGCTAAGAAATCGGCATACTTGTACTTGAAAATACTCCAACAAAGAAAACATACTGAGTACTTGGTGAGTTTCAGAGTTTAAGGGCAAATGCTCGGTTTTCTCTGGTTAAACTCATTGACTAAACCTGACAATTTTATACATTTTCTCCCCCAGTCTTCACTTCACCAGTCACATTACTTGCAGAATTTGCAAGTGCTAAAAATGATTTTCAAGCTTTTTTTTCCTCCAAGTGGCATTGCTCCAGTAACAGTTGTACCATGAGGTAGATGTTCGTTATCGCTTTCTCACTTGACACTTACGAGAGACAGAGGGTCAGTTCACATCTTTGCCCCTTGTTAAAAAAAAAATTTGTTTTATTAGACTACCTGTTCTTAGTCCTGTGGATCATCCCTGGTACTTGAGATCTTACTAATTTCATATCAAGCCATGACCTCTCTTGTGCAGAATTTAACAATGAAGGGAATGCATTTTACTTCATGTGCTTTTATTCCAAGTCCTAGGCAAATAATAACATTTATCAGGCTGGTTATCCATGTTCAGTATTTTTATGGGAGAAGTGTCTCAGTCTGCCTGGGAGTCGTCAGAGACACAAAAATGGTGAAACACAGTGAGACTTACAGGAAGAGTAGGAGTTTGATAAGGAAGGAGTGGAAGGGCATTCCAGGATGAGAGAATAGCATGAGGAAAAGGAAGAGGCTAGAGACATCGGCTGGTATGGCAAATTCCAGGGGAGATTACCCATGCAGGCCTTGCTCGAAGGGTGTGGACTCCTCATTGTCCACCAGGGGGAGCTCTTGAACATGTTTAAGCGGAGAAGTGGCTTGAGCTGGATTCTGGAAAGATCACTAGCTGGAATGGGTTTGATGGACCCAAGGAGAGGCTGCAAGTGAGGAAACCAGATAAGAGACCACTGAAATAGTCCAGGGAGGATTCAGCTGAGTCCGTGCCAACAGGAATGGAGGTGGGCAGGGGTAGGGGTCAGATTCTCAGGAGGGAGGGAAGAGGAGGGTGAAGAATGGTTCCCAGACTCTGGGGTTAGGTCATGAGAAGAAGGCTGAGGGCAGAGGTCAGACGCCCAGGTAGCAACTGGAGCAGAAAGAGCCAGAGAGCGGGAAGCGTGGATGGAAACTGGAGGCAGGGGGAATCTTGAGGAGTGAGGAGACAGTAGCGCATCTGCAATGAAGGGTGGAGAATTTTTGTTTTGTTTTGCTTTTCAAATTAAGGAAGTACCTCATTAGCAAAAGTGGTACCTTGTTATTTTAACCTTCTTTTTATTTAAATGTGTACAAAACGGGTCTTTATTTGCTTATTTCCTGAATGTGGCTCCTCTTACAGATAAATTATCTTTTTTATGTCATTTGCCTTTTACTTACCAAAGAATTTCCTGCACTGTTTTAAATTAGTGAGTTCTGATAGGTCATGAGAAGTTTCAGTAGCTAGGAGCCTGTTAGTTTTTTTTAATGGAATAATTTTTTAAGTATTGACTGACTGTTCCGTTTCCTTCAGAGCGTTCACTGGAGAGAAGCTCTGAATATCTTGAAGCTGGTGGTTTCTCGATCTGCCAGCCTAGTTTTGCCTTCCTACCAACACAGCGACCTCTCAAAGATGGAAATACATCGAGTGTGGACGAGCTCATCCAAGGAATTACCTGGAAAAACCCTAGACTTCCACTTTGATATTTCAGAGGTATGTTAACTGTTTCCATAAACTTTAGCATGAATACATAGTGGCAAAGTTCAAAACTAGCCGCCTAGAGAAGGGGAGGCTTACATTTATGTCAAATGAAAGCTTCTAAGGCCTAATGAGGTTCTATTTTTTTTTTCTTTTTTAAGAACACATTCACAGGGGCTCTCATTTGGCAGCTTTTAAAAATGGAAGCTAGCCTCAGTTATATAAAAACGATTCCACAGAAAAGACAATTTTGAAAATGGAATGATCTCAAGCATTTTAAACCATGACCTTCACTCATTCTTTATCTGATTGCTGCCACGTCCTGCCTGGTATCTGCAACCTTGTTTCCTGAATTGTAGCCAAACCAGTGAATGACCGAGATTTATGGAATCTGCCCTTATGGTCATTTCCCCAAGCCACACTGCTTTTTTTTCTTTAATAATTTTTTTAAGTTGATATGTTGTATTTTCACTTTTATTAAGTTCCAGTTTTTTTGGTGGGGTCACGTGGCATTCAGGATTTTAGTTGCCTGACCAGGGATCAAACCCACAGCCCCTGCAGTGGGCACATGGAGTTCTAAAAACTGGACCATCAGCGAAGTCTCCCACAATGCTTTTTATAGTACCACTATTTAAATTCTTGGCTTAAGAAAGAAGGGAATGTGGAGAGAAAAGACCTATGAACCGAACTAAGGAGTCAGGAAGAAAAGAGGACACAAAATAGTCCGATTTACCGGCTGGTCCATGAACAAACTTTTGGAAACCTGCACTTAAGTATGTTAGTCTAAGATGTAAAAATACATTTGCTTTCCTGTCTCTCTTACTCCATGACTGAAAAGCCCCCTAAGGCAGAAAACCGTGGTCTGTCTATTTTGTAATTACGGTCTGTACAGTGTCTAATGCATGGACGTACTTCATACATATTCTTCAGCTTGGCTGAATCCATCAGTTCACTAAAGGAATAAACTAGGTCTGCTGACATGCAACTTTTATTGGCTCAGTTGTAGCCAGATTGGGTTTTTTCAAACAGTCGTCTCATTGACCATTCAACACTCAGGATGAGACACTGTTTATTGCTACTGTTGTGATATTTATATATGACATTAAGGTATCAAATCAGTATTTTTCCATTTTAAACAGTTTATATTGCTAGGGTAGGAGAGGGGCGCTTACTCTTTTACTAAAGTTTGTTCTGTTCCAAAGAGGTACAGAAGACCTGTAACCAGTCAGCTGCATGCCGCAGAGACCCAGTTGCTCCAGAAAGATGGGCCTGGAGAGACAGGTGGAACACTCCCAGCCAGGGCCTGTGAACAGGTTTCTGCAGAGACCCCCTTGTGGCTGAAGTTTGGGAGGTGCTGCCTACCCAGCTACCACATTACAGACCTCTCAGGAAGTGAAATTTCTTAAATGTTGCCCAAGAACCTGGCCCTGACTATTTCCTTTAAATAATTGAAATCATAGATTTAAATAAAACTTTAAATACCTGCAAGTATAATATTGGCAATTACAGGTTGGGATGAGGGGAAGGAATTTTGGTCTTGTTATAAGAAAGTCTTTCAAGCTTAAACATCTGAAAGTAATTTGCTTTCCTGTATGTTTCTTTTCTCATCTTTATAGTCATTTCTGAAGTGTATTTAAGAACAAGCTATTGGATTTGTTTTCAGCTGCTCAAGAGGGTAGGAAGGTGTTGAAGATGCAAAATGGTTTGTGTGTTAGTCACTCAGTTGTGTCTCTTTGCAACCTCAGAGACTGTAGCTTGCCAGGCTCCTCTTTCCATGGAATTCTCCAGGCAAGAACACTGGAGTGTGTAGTCATTCCCTTCTCCAGGGTATCTTCCCAACCCAGGGGTTGAACCTCAGTCTCCCGCATTGAAGGCGGATTCTTTACCATCTGAGCCACCAGGGAAGCAAAATGGTTTAGGATGTGTTCTTGAACATCAGGGAAATGAGCCTCTACATAACACTGAACTTCTCTACGTTTCCATCAAATAAGCAGTTCTTGGTTGCTGCTGGGAGTCCAAGCCACGTACCAAGGACTGTGCATGAGAGGGAAGAATGCATGCTTCTCTGCTCTTTCCCTGCAGACGCCTATCATTGGGAGACGGTATGATGAACTGCAGAACTCCTCTGGGCGTGATGGGAAGCCCAGGGCCATGGCCGTCACCCGGAGTGCATCCTCCACCTCCTCAGGCTCCAACTCCAATGTCCTTGTCCCTGTCAGCTGGAAAAGGCCCCAATACTCCCAGGTAAAGAGTCCTCAACTTGCAGGATTGGACAAGAGCTTAGAGGCCCTGTTGAACCCAGCTGTGATATGTGATTTGGGCAGCCACCCTCCTGATGTCACCCACCTGGGCATCAGCACTTCAGTGATGAGGAGCTCATGGCATCCGTATTCCGAGGGGACCCCTTTACTCTTTGAAGAGTTCATTATGTTGAGTTGAAGTCTGACACTCTGTTGCTTCTACTTATTGATCCTAGTTCTCTTAAGGCTTAGAAAATGCAACCAGCTCTCTCACATGGCAGCCCTTCAGACCCTTAACCTACCCCCTCTACCACTCACCCAGATGAGTCCTCTTTCCTCCAAATAATACATCCTAGTTCTCCCAACCAATCCTCCGTGGCAGGGCTGCACGCTGTCCTGCAAGCCGGCCCTGGATCCGGGTTCATGCATGGCTGACATGAGCAGAGCAGGCGCTCAGATTTCTCCATGCTTGCGTTGTCTCTATTCACTCTATGGGTTGTTGATGTCAAGTGAAACCTGTGCATTATTTAGGGCTCTTTCGGTGACATGTGCCAGAGCCCAGTGAAAAACTCCCTGAAGTGAAAAAGGAACGTGTTCACTTCTGTATCGCGGCTTCAAGTGGAGCTGGATTCTAGCACACAGAATCCTTAGACCCTTTCCCTCCTCACGGCCCCACCTTCCTGTCCCAAAGTCCTGCTTTCCTCTCTGCTGACTTCATCCTCAGGCAGATTCTTCCCTGTGAGGCACCAGCGACCTCTGGCAGCTCCAGATTTACATGGTCTTTGCCTCTGACCATTTCAGGGTAGGGGCCTTCCCTCTCTGGCATCCACAGGAATTCTAGAGAAAATTAAAGTTTTAGTTGCTCAGCCGTGTCTGACTCTTGGCTGACCCCATGGACTGTAGCCCGCCAGGCTTCTCAGTCCATGGGATTTTCCAGGCAAGAATACTGGAGTGGGTTGCCATTCCCTTCTCTGGTGGATCTTCCCGACCCAGGGATCGAACCTGGGTCTCCTGCATTGCAGGCANTTAAAGTTTTAGTTGCTCAGCCGTGTCTGACTCTTGGCTGACCCCATGGACTGTAGCCCGCCAGGCTTCTCAGTCCATGGGATTTTCCAGGCAAGAATACTGGAGTGGGTTGCCATTCCCTTCTCCGGTGGATCTTCCCGACCCAGGGATCGAACCTGGGTCTCCTGCATTGCAGGCAGGTTGTGTGCTGTCTGAGCCACCAGCGAAGCCCCATTTCAGAGAAAGGATTCTTGCAATCCCTGTGAGGGAGGAAAAGTGTCCCCTAGTGGGAGAAGAGCTGTCCCAAGATGAAAGAGGAGCTGCATTACCGGGAGAAGAAGTGGACGCTGTGCAGAGGAAACCCCTTAGTGTGCACACCCAGCAGGACTCATCCTCACTCTCAGAGGCTGGGAAGATGGAGCCCCCAGTGCAGCCCCCTGCTGGAGCCGAGCTGGTTCTCAGCAGGTGTTCACTGTGGGTTGAACAGAACTCGCTCTACTCTCTCGGGGGTTTGGAAAGAGAAGACACATGCACAGCCCCGTTCCATGTTCCTCTGTATTTCCTTCCCAGAATTGCAAAATGCCCACTAAAACCTAGAGAAAGAGGTTAATGAATCTGCTGCCATTCTTCAACATCAAGGTCTTCCTGTCTTTGACCTTGAAGTGACACCATATTGAGTGTCTCCAGAAGGATGCAGAGAACTGAGTTACATCAAGAAGGAAAATCTGTGAATGATCCTGGCCTCCTTGCAGGCTCCATATTAACTTAAATCAGGTTAAAAAGGAAAAAAATCATTTTCAAGCAACTAGGGTGATTGCTTTAGGAGTAGCTCTGAAGCACGTTGACATTTTTTAGGCTCTGGTTACTCGTCTTTTTCATTCTCAACTCACCCATCATTCTGAGACCTACTTTATATATGTCATTGGAAAATGTGATGGTTTGTGGAAGAATCCCAATGCTTAAGGAACTGAAAAGTAAGGTTTATGAAGAAAAGCAAAAGGAATTGAATCTGTTTAACTATAGGAAGAATAAGTTGAGAAAGATCTAACATGCCTTGCAAATAATCAAATTTAATTCTGCAGAAAGTAAAGCTATCCTTCCATTTGGGGTAAAGAGATTTGAATTGTAACATAAGAGATTTAATTTAGGTGTAAGGAAGGGCTTGATAATGACTAAAAGTTGTAGCACACAAGAAAGATGACCAAGGGGAGTAATGAGTATCTGCTAGGAACAAAGGGATTGACTCTCATATCCTTTCCCTTAGAAATGTTCAGATCAGCACTGTCCAGTAGACATACAATGTGAACCTCATTTAAATATTTCTAACAGTCATCTTTTGAAAAAAGTAAAGAAACGCAGGTCAAGTTAATTTTAGTAACGTTTTAGCTAATAGAGCTAAAATATTTTTCAGCATATAATCAATATATAATCATTGATGAGCTATTTCACACTCTTCTTTCATACCAGATCTTCATGTGTTTCACATCTCTCTGTTCTCACTGGGTACATCTCAGGTAATTAGCCCTGTGTGGCTGATGGCCACAGGATTAGAGCAGATTTGATCACAGGCCCCCAGATTAAAACCTGTGTGCTTCTTTTCCAGAAGAGGACCAAAGAGAAGTTGGTGCACGTTCTTTCTCTGTGTGGCCAGGAAGTAGGATTAAGCAAGAATCCATCAGTAAGTTCTGTCATGTGTCATATTTATTTTGGTATCGTTATCGCTTTTGCTTTTGGTCATGTAGTTTAGAGGATTCAACTATGAATTACAAGTACGGTATCCATCATCTTGATCAATCTCTTAGACTTCTCTCCACACTGATTTTTAATCTTATTTAGTTCAGAAACACTGAAAGATGTTATTGGCTGTCTGCTCCAGTTGGCAAATAGAAACTCAAGTTGGTAAATAAAAACTCAATTTATTTTTATTTTTCAATATCTTGATTTTTAAAGAATACACCCAGACTTTCTTAAAATAGGTATATGTGACTGTCTCCTGCACTACTGTACATGATATACATTCCTTTTGCATATTTTACCCTGTGCACACATTTCTTAACGTGATGTCACTATTTTACTCATGTAAAGGTGAAAACAGTGATTTTTTTTCTTGCATAAACTTCTACTGATATTACAGTTGGAAAAAATATATATACCATTGGGCTTTTGAAACAAAGTAATAGAAGTCAACTTCTGAAGCTTTTTTAAGAATTTAGAAAATTAAAATTGTGTGTGTGAACACCGTGGCAGAAGGTTTGGTTTTGCCAGGTATTTTTATTTCATCTGTATTATAGCATCTTTATTAGTAACCAGAAAAGAAGATCGCAAATCAAGTTATTTTTAAGTAAAGTAAGAACCAGCAAACAGTTTCTCTGTGGAGTTGCTTTTAAAATTCCAAAATGTATATGCTAGTGTAGTTCATGACTGGGTGAAATATGAGAGACTCAAAGGTTCCTAGAGTAAAGGCTGATATTTATTATCATCCTGGAATGTGCTCCAGCAAGAAAGAAGCATTGCCTCCTTTGAAGTCACCTTCCAAGTTGCTGACTGGTGGATTTGCTGCTGCTCCTGTGACATCACTGAGGGCAGAGGGACCAGGGATGACGACAGGGAGGGCGGACGGAGCCTCCCAGCCCACCAGGAAGGGGAATGGCAGCCTTTATCTCTGCAGAGCAGAGCCAGCAAGGGCCATTTCTCTCCGTCCCTGTGGTTACACTTTCCCCTTCAGATCCCAACTGCCTGCTTCTGTGCTGTGGCCTTTCAAGCTAGAGTTGTTGACCGTGTTACAAGTAAGAAAAGCCATACTAACTAGGAAAGGGAGCATTCAGCTGAGGAAATCAGAGTGCTAGTCTCTCCGTGGATGGACCTAGAGACTGTCATAGAGTGAAGTAAGTCAGAAAGAGAAGAACAAATACCATGTAATACCACTTATATGGGGAACCTAGAAAAATGGTACAAGTGAACTTATTTGCAAAGCAGACACAGAGACACAGATGTAGGAACAAATATGGATACCAAGCAGGGAAGGATGGGTGGGATGAACTGGGAGATTGGGATTGACAATATATACACTATTGATTAAAAGATGCTTACTCCTTGGAAAGAAAGTTATGACCAACCTAGATAGCATATTCAAAAGCAGAGACATTACTTTGCCAACAAAGGTCCATCTAGTCAAGACTATGGTTTTTCCTGTGGTCGTGTATGGATGTGAGAGTTGGACTGTGAAGAAGGCTGAGCGCCGAAGAATTGATGCTTTTGAACTGTGGTGTTGGAGAAGACTCTTGAGAGTCCCTTGGACTGCAAGGAGATCCAACCAGTCCATTCTGAAGGAGATCAGCCCTGGGATTTCTTTGGAAGGAATGATGCTAAAGCTGAAACTCCAGTCCTTTGGCCACCTCATGCAAAGAGTTGACTCATTGGAAAAGACTCTGATGCTGGGAGCGATTAGGGGCAGGAGGAGAAGGGGTCGACAGAGGATGAGATGGCTGGATGGCATCCCTGACTCAATGGATCTGAGTCTGAGTAAACTCCAGGAGTTGGTGATGGACAGGGAGGCCTGGCTGTGATTCATGGGGTCACACAGAGTCAGACAGGACTGAGTGACTGAGCTGAACTGATACTGTGTATAAAATACTAACAGATGACTAAGGAGAACCTCCTGTATTAGCATAGGGAACACCACTCAGTGCTCTGTAGTCACCTAATGGGAAGGAAATCTAAAGAGGGGATATATACACACATAGCTGATTGACTTTGCTATACAGTAGAAACTAACACAACATTACAAAGCAGCTATATTCCAAAAAAAAAAAAAAAAAGAATTCTACTCTCTCCTCTCTCCCTGACCAGGTGGCTGGCCGTCAGTGCTGTTTACCTCGTGTACCCATTTGCAATCCCTGTACAGACTGTGTGTTGTGCCATTTTATAAAAACCTAGTGCAAATCCTATGACTGTTCCTAAAACACTGGAGGAAAAAGAAAGTATATTTAAAATCCATTTACTTTTTCCTGTTGAGAGACAATTGTTAAATTTAAATTCTTAAAATGAATTTTTACTTTCAAGGAAGACCAAGAGGTGGTTAAATTAAAAGAACATTGTTCATTTTGTTTAATATCAGTTTATGTTCAGGAGAGGCTGCATAGCAAAACATTTAGATTTAATTCAAGTCTATTATTCCGAAGAAGTTATATTAAAATGGCCCAAGTAAAATGAACCTATACATATAATTTTAAAATGCTGATATACTAAAATTTTAGTAGAAAAAAAAAATTTTTTTTTAATCAACAGGACAGGAATTTGAGTGTGAATTCTGAACACGGCTGCTCAGCTTCTCTCTGGAATTCAAATGAACAAGTTCTGTACCTCTTGACTTAGGTTTCTTTTTCTTTACCAGTTCCTGGTTTCTCTCTCAAAGGGTTAAATCCTTTGCTCTCACAGTTCATTCTATAGTAACATATTTTGTTGGCATCAGTAGTCCTTAAAATCTTACGTGATAATATGTATGTGATGTGTATGTGTATGTGAATCTATACAGTTTCTAACCTCAGTCAGGGTAGAAACAATGGAAAATTTCTTGGCTGCTGTAGACTGTCTGTGAACACAGACACGCTCAGTTGAAACACACACACAGGTAGGATCCAGTCTTCATTAAGAAGCAACTATTTGACTCATTTTCCTAGTACATGAACTTGCGTCTTTGCAACGTTTAATCTGAAGGCACCTGTCCAACATAAATAATAAAAGAACATTCTAAAAATACCCACTTAAGGAATTAGGTATGTACTGGAAATACAGTGCTACGAGGAGCCAGTTGCGGGTTCTGTAGCTCAAACCACCGAAGGGAGAGCGGTTTCTCAGGAGAGCCCTCTCGGTTCACAGGTGATCTTTTCCTCGTGTGGGGACCTGGACCTGCTGGAGCATCAGACAAGCCTGGTGTCGTCCGAGGACGGGGCCCGGGAGCAGGAGAACATGGATGACACCAACAGCGAACAGCAGTTCCGGGTCTTCAGAGACTTTGACTTCCTAGACGTGGAGCTGGAGGATGGAGAGGTAGGCACAGGCTCAGTGAAAACCATCCGCTCAGCCTTTTCTTTGCTAATGAAACGGTTTCTTTCTACCTGCTAAATAGTGCGTTCTTTAATAAGAAAGCTTGTAAACTTTATTTTGGATCAGTTTATTTAAAGTACAGCAGCTTAACTTGGGCAAAAGTCACCCCACCCTTCCTGTCTGAGCCCCGGGCCAAAGCAGTTCCAAGTTCTTTCTAAATAGCAAAGATCTGACTTTGAATGGCCACACGGAGACTGTGTGTGTCTAGTCCAAAGGTGAACTTAAAAACCAGAAACACTGATGGTCTCAGCCTGTTCTCTGGTGCCTGGGAAAAACAGGCAACGCATTTCATTATTTTAAGCGTGAAGTTGCTCTTACGTGATGATTTCAAAGCTTGCCTGCTACAGCCTGCGATCGGAGCCCGAGGGCCTGGCATCTTTGTGCTGTTTGAAATCCTCAGAACTTAAAACTAGATTTAACGTGTAAGAGAGCTCTTGGCTCTGCTTTTGGCTGGTTTTTGACACCTGGAGCATCTGAATTCAAGTCTGAACAGGCAGATGCATATCTATGTATCTGAGTGATAATTGTGGTAATAAGGTGCTTCAGTTATGAGTCATGTTTTTGAAAACTGGGAGTGGAAGCAGGAGCATTGTTTCAGTAGCTTGGGGGCATATTCCAGCTGAGAGGCAGGCTCTTTCCTCCTGGGATGGGCACTAATTTCCCTTCAATGAGGTTGCCATCTGTAAAAATGCCTGCTCCTGAGCCTGGTGTGTGGTGGGCTCTACATTATACTTCCCAGACAGAGGGCTTTCTGCCAGTCACACAGTTCAAATGGAAGCCCAGATTCCAAGCTGATCATATCCTATGGTAGTAGTAGTGTGAGTCACTCAGTTGTGTCAAGTCTGACACGACTTTGTAACACCTTGGACTGTAGCTTGCCAGGCTCCTCTGTCCATAGGATTCTCCAGGCAAGAATACTGAAGTGGGTTGCCATTCCCTTCTCCAGGTGATTTCCCAACCCAGGGGATCGAATCTGGGTCTCTCGCATTGCAGGCAGATTCTTTACCATCTGCGCCACTAGGGAAGCTCTATGGCAGGTGGGCACCTCCTAATTATAAACTTGTGGGAAATGATACTTCAGGTAACTGCTACCTTCCCTAAAAGAACACTTGCTGACCAATCCACTTATGTCAAGGCTAGGTCACAGAGCTGTCCATTTTTGTCCTTACTGGCCACTGATGACCCTGGCTGTTTGTGCCAGCAAGGAAGAGTCATGTCCTCAGAATGAAGAATGTATCCTTCACCAATTCTTCCCCTGGAAACAGGTTTATCAGATCCAGTCCTTTTAAGTGTCTAAAGGCACTGACTTCAAGGCACCTTTAAAACATGTCAGCTCTTCACCTTGAATATTCTTAAACCAGTAAAAAGTTCTGCAGTTTTCTATGTTAACCATAACTAGCAATAAAGAAACCAACAAGTAAATGTGGTGAGAACTGTTTTAAAAGTGTAATGCAAAATACAGCTGTTTTGAATATTTTCAAAATGAGCTAGTGGTATGTGGAATGTCAAAAGATTAACTTCCTAATTTAGGCAACTGACCTCATCTTTGCTCTCAGGCTAGAATTTAAGCCTAGGTAGTACCCTTTTCACTCTGTAAGTTAAACTGAGTAGGGAAAATTGATCAAACAAGAGAGACATCATTTTTTTCAATCTCATACAAAGACAAATGGGCTGTGTGAAGGGATCTGGCAGGAATGCTATCAAGTAGAAGAATCAGACACAATTACAGAACTAATTTCTATCAAAATAAGGAAAACCTTAGATGCTTATCATTTGAAACAATGCTAATGTTTGTCAGGGACAGCAAGTGATGGATACTATGCCTTCCTTCTAGTGTTTTCTCTATTGTCCTAGCCAAGAACTAGAAAAAAAAAATAGTGGTTGTTACCTTGTATGATTATGATTTTATAAGAAACACAAGAGTGTGATTGTATGTATTTTATCCAAATAAAATAAACTATTTGAGAATGTTCCTTCTCCATAAGGTTACAGTAAGGGATTCTAGCCTGCTTACAGAGTCACAGATAGTCAAAGCAGGTCCAGCTCTGACTTTAGCTCAGCCTCTGACCCAGTTTAAGCCTCAAAGCAGCTTCTCTTGGCATCCTCATCTATCAAATGGGGATGATAATACCTGCCTATAGAGTTGATGTGAGGGATCAAGTAAGGTGACCTATGTAAAGCTTTTCACACAATTTTGGGCACAAAATAGGCATTCTAAGTGTCTGTTCCTTTGTACTGTCACTGATGAATAATTTCAGTATTTCCTCATCTGCAAAAGGTAAGCATATTTGGCTTCTAGATCAAAACACATTTATAAAGACAGACAAGGTTCTTGTCATGTTTACTCCCTTTCATTAGTCTCAAATGTATTGACTAGATCTTTAAGGGTTTGCCTTTGAACTCTTCAGAATCCTTAAAGGGTGCTATGTCTTTGCTGTTAATTGCACCTCAGCAGTGAAACAGCCTGATCACAAACACTTCTGGTTTTGTGGGCAGGATCAGGTGATGCCACCTTTTTCCCCCCCAGCAGATGACCCTCATTAGTCTTTCCATGACATTTCACAGTTTTCTCACAAATAAAAATTTAGACATTCCAAAAAGAAAAGTGTTGAGGAGACAGGCCAAAGTTGTCACTGAAGTGGAAAGCTATTTCGGAAATTGTATTTATGATTTGTTACCAGCTACATCATCCACTGCTGAGAGAGCTGGAATTTCCAGTGTTTGGTACTAATTCTTCTCTTTTGGGTTTGTGTATCTTTGCTTTTTAAGGTGCCTCTACTGAAGTATATGCTATTAGCACTGTTAGTTGCTGTTGTGTTAAAATTAAGACAAATGCACTTGAGTATCTATAATATAATCATTTTAAATAGACCTCTTATTTGTTTTTCTGTCCATTCAATCTGCTACCCAGGAACTTCAGGTAAGATGATACTATTTTCAATTCAGATACGCTAGTAGGTGTTTTGCATCATTGCAGATTTATAACAACATAATTGCTTTTTCTTCCCTTGGAGAGTATGTATGCCTATTTGCACATTTATATTGAGATGTGTGTGATAGAAGTATTTTTCTTGGTTGCTCAAGGAAGAAAATATTTTCTGAAAGTATAAATACATTTTAAAATGTAGTTTTAAAACCTTTATATGTCTAGTTCTGGAAGTTGCATAATTTTATCTCTTGAGGGAAGGTGAGTTTTTAAGTATGATTCATAGAAATCCTATAATTTCTCATTAGGCAGCTGCACAACTGGAATGGGTTGGTTTTATGGTTTAATTCTTTTATTAAAAGTGAAATCAACAAGCTTTATCTAAACAATACACCACGTCCACTTCCAATCAACTGCTTTTATTTTCTAAGAATTAAGAGCTATCTTTGTAGGGTGAGTGACTATCCAAGTGAGGACCCTTTTGCAACTAAAAAGGAGTCTGGTAATAATTACACCCAGACAACAGGCATAAGCCAGTGTTATCCTGGACAAAGTGACCTATGAGCACACTATATCCACGTCTTATAGGCTTAAGTTTGAGTAGGGTCATTTGGGGGAACATGTTTTGACTTCTAAGTTCCTTCAACAATAATTCTTTTTTTTTTTTTGTATTCCAATATTAACAAATATGATTTCCAACACTTCTAGAGTATTCCATTGTGAATATTTTCTCATCTCGGTATGAACCCTGAGTGGTTATTTAGGTTTGATAACCAACATATGCACATTGTCCATCAAGGAGAGCTAGCCACCTTCTCAGTCTTCTCACACACACAAACAGTTTTGGCTTTTGACCCCAAAGGCGACATAAAATACAAACATGACATCTGGGTGTGGGGAGGCTAGAAGGCAGCTCTCCGAGGAGGGGTAGTCCTGTGCTGTGAGAGGCCCGGTGGACTTTTAATCACCACAGACTCCAGCACAGGCCAGACTACTGTTGCTTTCAACCCCTCAGCTGCCACTAGAGAAACGGTTTCAACATCCTTCCCTCCGATGCAGTTTCTGCATCCTCCAGTGAGACACCAAATGTTATCCCTGCAAGAACAGCTTCCCTGACTCCCAGTTCCCACAGCTGACTGATTGAGGCCTTCACCTGAGCTGTGGTCAGATCAGCACAGGGCACTGTGCCCAGGGCAGCCCTCTGTGGCCCTGGATCTCTCTCTCTGCCAGCTCAGGGTGAGGCAGGTTCAGGGTGGGGACTTCAGAACTGCCTGAGACAGTTCATCCAGTCCATCCACTGATTCACTGCAAGAGAATCAGTTCTGTAAATTTGTTTCACAGTTGTACATTTCTCCCAGTAATTGTCACATTCCTTTTTCTCTGTTTTGTAATTTCATTTTTATTTACCCTCTTTATTTCTTCACATACTGTGTTTTCTTTTTCTTCCTGGAACTCTTGCCTCTTCCACATTTTTTTCATTCTTTCCATGAAACAGCCGTTTTAAAATACCAGCACAATAATAAGCCTTCCCTACCAGGAGAAAAAAACAATCATTTGGTGGTAATGTAGCACAGTAGTTACAGATAAAATGTACAGATAGAGGAGCTATAAACTATAGAAATCAAACACTGAGTCGTATAATCAAACAGTCCTAAGGATAATCATAAATGTCATAAATGGGGGTGAATGATTATAATTTCTACATAATATCCATAATGTGTTCAAGATTCTTACCCGTTGCCTTCCACCATGAATAGCCAAAACAGACTTCGGAAAAGCTAAGCATCTGTTATACCAGAGATCTGTGAGAATGGTAGGCTTTATTAGGAGCCAGAAAAAAAAGACCCATAAAACCAGAGGGAAAAAAATCATTAATTTTAATAGTAATTTATATCTCTCCCTGAAATTATATGATTATGCTATTAACTGAGCTCTCATCAGAAAGTTTATTTCAGTGAAACCATCTGTGTTTCAAATGTACATGATAAGATTCTGTGCTAGATATTATTCAGATTACCTATTTGGTTTAAGTTCAAATTTGCTCACAAATGGGTGAGTAATATTTCTCTTGCTTTATTCCTGGAGAAAGAAATAAAACCCAGATTTGTTTTTAGGGGGAAAAATTATATTCAATTAAACAAACTTACTTAATATATGATAATTTGTAGAGACAATCTGAGATATATCTGAAATCTTTCTATAACATCTACCTTGCCACTTAGCCCAGTTCTCAGTACACATGTACAATTCAGCAACAGTCCTTGGTACCAGGTCAATCCATCCAGGTCCCTCGTAAGTAGGGAGGGAACTGTTTCCTGTGTTGGAACAGTTATTTAAAGATGAGCCTAAAGCAAAACTGAAGCCTTGCTGCTCTGGCCTCTGCATCGTGCATGATCGTCTGTGCCCAGCTGCTCTCTGACACCCTTTAACTGCATTTTATCTGTGAAAACTGCTGTGGCAGAAACAGGCTGGAATGTGTACCTAATGCTCTTCAACTTAATACCCAGAAGCTGTGGACTGTGCCACAAGCATAGCCCTTACTTTGTTCTCTGGACAACAGTACTAAACAGTGGGGGTCAGGGAGTAGGTAAGGAACACCTCTGTTGAAGTTGTTCTAATATTAACAGTCTCTTTCTGATAGCTTTTTGTTAACATGGCTCTTTAAAGAGTACTCCCAAATCAACTTGTAAAACAGTGTTATCCCCGTGCCAAAGAAGAGTATATGATCACATCTATCTGTGACTTAACACGCATTTAGTGAAAACAGTGTGCTGTTTTACTACTCTTCACAACATGTAAGCAAAATCATTGGTGCCCGTGTCCGTTTGGTGAGGGCTTGAGAGTTCATAATGAAAGTATCGAGGCTAAGCTATGACTGATCAGAAGCTGTACATGCAGGAGAATTCTGGCCTTAAAAAGCAGCTGACGGTGTGATTTCAGGGCGAGAGTATGGACAACTTCAACTGGGGAGTCCGCAGGCGTTCTTTGGACAGTCTGGACAAGTGTGACCTGCAGCTGCTGGAGGAGCGCCAGCTCTCAGGAAGCTCTCCCAGCCTCAATAAAATGAACCACGAGGATTCTGACGAGTCCTCTGAGGAGGAGGACCTCACCACCAGCCAGATCCTGGAGCACTCTGACCTCGTAAGTAGGAACTCTCCACCTCTTCTTCCCAGGAAACTGGGAGACTGCTTTGTCATTCAGGCGGCAGGGCAGTTTCCAGTTGCAACTAAAGAAACTTCCCACAGCTGCCAAACTCAAATCTGAGATTGTCAGGTGGGGTCTCTCTGATTCTAACCAGCTTCTTCTCTGGAGGGTGCATATGGAGACAAACGCTGGGGGTTTCATCAGCCCTGAATGCCATCAGATTTGTTCAGGCCTAGATTTTCCCTAAATAACTTATGCTGAACTCTTTCTTTAAAAAAAGAAATTCCTCCAACATCTGAAGTTTGAGGAAATAAGACATTTTGATGGGGTTATCTGGAAAAAGAAGGGGTCTTTGTGTCTTACAGTGTTGGGCCTTGCCAGCTGCGGTGTTTAAGTCCTAATGACAGTGAAGTATGTATTAATGTGTTCAGTAGTTAGTAGCTGTCCACTACAACCAGCTTGTACACTGGTTTGTACTCTTATGTAAAAAGTAATCAGAGCTTGTAAAGAATGGGAATGTCACACGACATTGTGTTTCCTTTGCTTTCTCGACAGATCATGAATCTCTCCCCTTCGGAGGAGACTAACCCCATGGAATCACTCACGACCGCCTGCGATCTGACCCCTGCTGACCCTCACTCCTTTAACACCAGGATGGCTAGCTTTGATGCTGCTCTGCCTGATATGAATAATCTTCAGATTTCTGAGGGTTCAAAGGTGAAGAGATTTTGGCAATTGTTGGTTGTGGTTTTCTTTCCCCAAAAAATGTATTTCCAATTTTCTGAGCATTCTTAGAGGGTTATAAATGGAGGGACTATCTTTCTCTTTCTCTTTTATGAAATAGTTGTTAGTGCCCCTGAGCCTAGGTTTTGAAGTTGCTTTACTCGCAAAAGACCTAAGCAACCATCTTATTGTTGGTTGAAAGAGATTTGATTTGAGGTCCTTTTAAGATGAAATGTTTTGCATTTTCCAGAGAGCACAAACACTGCTGATTAACAGCAAAACAAATGTCTGAGATGGCTGAGACAGGGAAACTGATGTTCTTTGTCATGACTTTTATAAAACAATCTGTTAAGTGAGGTGTGGGTGTATGCAGAGATTGGTGGAAATTTTTTCCTATGTAGGAACCAATTATACAGGCTATGCATTGACTGCATTCTCACCTTTTGTTGGGCTATCACAAATTTCAGTATCAATCACAGTGTTATGCACAAAACTGTCTTAATCGGCTCTCTGAGGAGAAAAGTAAGTATTGGATAGAATTTCCTTATTTAAAAGGTCAGGTTTTTAGAGGAACTTTAAAATGTGTATTTAAGGTTTATTTTATTAATTTGCATAAGCCATTCTGTCCATAAAACTATCAACTTCCACACTGTGTTCACATATGTATCCACATAATGGCCATTAGTATAGAACTTTATTTTCTTATATTAGACATACCAAAATAGCCTATTACTATTAGGATTAAAGTTTTCTTTATCTTGAGTTTGTTTATGGTGGTATAAGTTTAAAAGAGAAAATAGGAAAAAAAACATAGAAAACAGATTTATAAAAGTATATTCTTTCTGATGCTTCTACAGAAAAATAAAATACTGGCTATTCTGTATCCTTAATACAGTGTACTAAAAATACATCTGAGATCTAGCAAAACCTATATACTGTAAACCAAGGGCAACCAACCAAACTACAATCACCTAAAAATATTGAAGCTTAAAAACTAATTATTTGTAAGACTTCCCCATTACAAAAGGACTGTGACCAGGATTCTGAAAATTAGCAGAATCCTTTTCTAGCCAAAAAGGGGACCAGAAAGGAAACCTGTCTGAGATTAAAATGCCAGAATCTTTGAAATTAAACTTCATGGAATGGACATCACAAAATAAATATGAAGTTATTATTAGCATATGTTATTTCACAGTCTTGCAGTAGTCAACTTTTCTATTTTGAATGCTAAGTTATATAGATTTCTCATACAAAGCACTGCCTAATAATATTTTCATGGACTCACACAGAAATCTATCAGAGCAAGGCTGAGTTTAATTCCTGAAAAGCTTTCTCTGTTTTTTACATCAGCTGGGTTTCTGCAAAATTTGATATATCTGTGATGTTAGAAAGAGAAAACAAGATGTTTTTATAAGATCTCAGCCTGTCCCTAGTAGATTAAGTTTATATACATTAATAACCAGACCAATCAGCAATCTCCTGCACCAGTCTAGTTTTAAAGAGCAAGAAGAGACAGATATGGATAAGCCCCTGAAACTCAGTATTTATAAGCAGTTCCTTCAAAGACATGAGATAACCTATTTCCCTAACATATCTGTTAACATTCCTAATTTCCCTATTTAATCCTAGATTCAAAATACTGAAGGGGCAGCCAGATGTCAACCGTGATAACGCTCTAATTCATATGCCTATTTTGCCCTGGTTTTGTCTTTAAGAAAATGACTCACTGAACCACGTACACGTGCTTTCTTCCTCTCCTCTTCTGTTCTGTGGTCAGGCTGCCTTCCTTCCTCTCCTGAAGAACAATTGGTTCTCTAGATGATTGCCCTCTGGCCCAGGTTCAAGCCCAGCCTCTTTTTCCATTTGACCTGCCAGTCTCTTTCCTGCCTCTCAGTGGTCCCAGCTCTGCCACCCTAGAGCCGTCTCATCTCCCTGCTCATTCTACATTTTACAGCAACCCAAGAGCAGCCTCTCATATATATATATATGTGCTGCCTTCAGGGAATGTTCCCAAGAGTGAGGCATATATGTATGTGGAGCTCAGAGGATGTTCAGTATGGAAGGCCTGTCAACGAGGCAGGCTCAATGAATAGCTCTGGGTCAATCGTGGGCATGGCGAGACTTCAGGAGCCTTTACTATGCCAGGCACTGATGATTCTAAGTTCTAGTTTCCATCGGTAGCATTGGACATACTACAAATTATATAATATACTGGAGAGTTAACTCCAGGTAACTTGCTTTAGAAGACTGGGCTTGTACAAGGAAGAGAGCTCTGAATCCAGAGATGGGTGTCTCTCGCCCTGGCTCTGGCTCTGATTACATACCTGGTATTAGGCACGTCCTCTTCCTGTGTGGAGCATCTACTTCCTCATCTTTGAAAGTGGAGGTCCAACCCAGGGGGTCGCTTCCAAGTTTAGCATTTATACTCCTTAAGTGTGGATCAAATACGGTAATTTTCTGAGAGCTTCTTTGGGAACTCTCTCAGAAAAGGCTGAAAAGAAGATAAAGAACAGTGCTTCAGAGAATTCTTGAGTTTAGTTACACAAATTTACTATACCATAGCTAGAAGACATATGGCCCCAATTTCCGTTCTTCTCTGGATTTCAGAGCTGCCTCTGGATATCCTTACATGTTGGGGGATTCCTTTCTCTCCTTTGCTCCCAGGCCGATGCCGTCCAGGAAGAGGAGGATGCCACCGTGCAGGAGGATGACCTTTCCAGCTCCATCAATGAACTCCCAGCCACTTTCGAATGCAGCGACAGCTTTAGCCTGGATATGACTGAGGCAGAAGAAAAAGGCAGTCGAGCGCTGGACCACTTCACCCTTGCCAGGTAAAGGGTGTACACGGCACGTCATACTGGGTTTGCTCTAACTCCAGTTTAACGTCAGGCTTGTGCCTCTGGGACTTCCTCGCAAAGGAGTCCAAGCTGACATGACTTGGAAGGCTGTCAACCAGTGAGGAATCATCCAGCTCCAGTGTAGGACCTTATGCGGAACCAGGAAGGCTATGTCTATAGGAATTCTTAGAGCCCTGGAATAATAATGTACTCAGACGCTCAGTCGTGTCTGACTCTTTGCAACCCCATGGACTGTAGCCCACCAGACTTCTCTGTCCATGTGATTTTCCCAGGCAAGAATGCTGGAGTGGGTTGCAATTTCCTTCTCCAGGGGATCTTCCTGACCCAAGGATCGAACCCACGTCTCCTGCACTGCAGACAGATTCTTTACCATTGAGCCACCAGGGAATCCTTTAAGCCCTGGAATAACATTAAAAGCCAAAGAGGAGCCCTCTGGGACGTGGTCCACGCCTTGTAAGCTTTGAAGATAAGCAAGCTTGGCAAGGCTTGGAAATGGAGTTCTTCCCATCTTGAGTTAAAAGACCAGAACAAGAGGCTCTTTATAAGCTACATACCTACTTTTTTTTTTTTTAAGGGGGTGGCTTTCAGTTTCAAGATGGACATTTCTGAGACAAGTGAGATCTAGTCAGAGAATATAAACAGGAAACATATAAAGGAATAGATTTTTTTTTAATTAATGTGGCATCTAAGATAAATCACAAATAATGCTATAGATCTGCTTCAGGAGAAGAAAGTCAGAATACTAAAATCACTCCTCTGAACACTGCTTCTGACGTGGCTAGACAGAGGCTTTCTGTTATGGTGACACATATCCTTTTGTCAGAGAAACAGCTTAGGGTGATACCTAGAGAAGAAATGTTGACTTTTCAGTTCATTTATTTTTCTCTCCTTTCTTTGTTTCCCTCTGTCTCACTGTGAATTTCTCTTCTCTCATTTTCCTTTCTCTGCCCTTTTTCNTCTGGATATCCTTACATGTTGGGGGATTCCTTTCTCTCCTTTGCTCCCAGGCCGATGCCGTCCAGGAAGAGGAGGATGCCACCGTGCAGGAGGATGACCTTTCCAGCTCCATCAATGAACTCCCAGCCACTTTCGAATGCAGCGACAGCTTTAGCCTGGATATGACTGAGGCAGAAGAAAAAGGCAGTCGAGCGCTGGACCACTTCACCCTTGCCAGGTAAAGGGTGTACACGGCACGTCATACTGGGTTTGCTCTAACTCCAGTTTAACGTCAGGCTTGTGCCTCTGGGACTTCCTCGCAAAGGAGTCCAAGCTGACATGACTTGGAAGGCTGTCAACCAGTGAGGAATCATCCAGCTCCAGTGTAGGACCTTATGCGGAACCAGGAAGGCTATGTCTATAGGAATTCTTAGAGCCCTGGAATAATAATGTACTCAGACGCTCAGTCGTGTCTGACTCTTTGCAACCCCATGGACTGTAGCCCACCAGACTTCTCTGTCCATGTGATTTTCCCAGGCAAGAATGCTGGAGTGGGTTGCAATTTCCTTCTCCAGGGGATCTTCCTGACCCAAGGATCGAACCCACGTCTCCTGCACTGCAGACAGATTCTTTACCATTGAGCCACCAGGGAATCCTTTAAGCCCTGGAATAACATTAAAAGCCAAAGAGGAGCCCTCTGGGACGTGGTCCACGCCTTGTAAGCTTTGAAGATAAGCAAGCTTGGCAAGGCTTGGAAATGGAGTTCTTCCCATCTTGAGTTAAAAGACCAGAACAAGAGGCTCTTTATAAGCTACATACCTACTTTTTTTTTTTTTAAGGGGGTGGCTTTCAGTTTCAAGATGGACATTTCTGAGACAAGTGAGATCTAGTCAGAGAATATAAACAGGAAACATATAAAGGAATAGATTTTTTTTTAATTAATGTGGCATCTAAGATAAATCACAAATAATGCTATAGATCTGCTTCAGGAGAAAAAAGTCAGAATACTAAAATCACTCCTCTGAACACTGCTTCTGACGTGGCTAGACAGAGGCTTTCTGTTATGGTGACACATATCCTTTTGTCAGAGAAACAGCTTAGGGTGATACCTAGAGAAGAAATGTTGACTTTTCAGTTCATTTATTTTTCTCTCCTTTCTTTGTTTCCCTCTGTCTCACTGTGAATTTCTCTTCTCTCATTTTCCTTTCTCTGCCCTTTTTCTCCTAGTCATTTATGTGTATACACCCACTATTACTCTCCCTCCACAAAGGAAAAGTGAAAAGATTCAAAATTTTTCTCATTTTTTTAAAGTGAAAAATGAAAAAGACTGAAATGGGTCAAAGTACAGGAGTGAATGTGCCCTGTGTCTGGGGAAAGGCCGGCAGGAAAGTGAGGGTCAGTTGCTGAAGGCTAAAAAGTGGTCCCGTGTCTGTATAAAGGAAATCAGAGTTGGTGAAAAATCCTCTTTTCTAGAATCAGAATCTCGAGACCTCTGACCGAATGCCAGGCTCCCGAAGCAACCCCCACGGGAGGAGCGGACAGGAGGGGTGCCTCGGGTGAGAACCGACACTGCTGGCAAAGGTAAGGAGGACGCCATTCCTGACTGTCGTCTGCTTTTTTTCCAGCTTCGGGGAAGGTGAGAGGGGAGTGTCGCCTCCTCCCTCGCCCTTCTTCTCGGCCATCCTTGCCGCCTTTCAGCCCACGGCTTGTGACGACGCTGAGGAGGCCTGGCGCAGCCACATCAACCAGCTCATGTGCGACTCGGACGGCTCCTGTGCTGTGTACACGTTCCACGTGTTCTCCTCCCTGTTTAAGGTACGCTGCCCACGAAGGCTCCTCAGCTGCCAGCTCTTCAGGGAGCCAGCTGGCCTCTCCCTTGAGGGGGCAGTGCTGGGTTTACACTACACTTTGTCCTCAGTCTCCTCTGCTTCATCCTTTTTTCCGTTCATCATGGAAACGTTGTGCTCGGTGGCTCCGGCCGCTGGGACGTGATCCTCGCTGGCCCCTCCGGCTCTCATTGGCATCATCAGGCACAGGCAGGCAGCCAGGCCTTCGGGACCACAGGTGGTATCTTCAACCAAGCCCATTCTCCATTTCTTCTTTCCACTTCGACCTCTGGGGTACCTCTTTCTTCTTCGTTGTTTTCCCTCATCTTTTATTCCTGCTCACCATGAATTCCTTGAACCTGCCAGCCTGTGACACTTTTTGAGGTTGATTCTCTTGAGTACATCATGAGAAAAGGCACGTGTGCTAGATGGAGGAATGGGGCCCTCTGATCACCTTCAGGAAGAACCATGGCGAAAGGGAGAGATAGGAAAATAAGGAATTATGTGAAAAGTGGAAAAAATGGGATCATCTGCTTTAAATAATTGCAAATTCAGGAAGCCAAAATTCAGTTAATATAAAAGTAAAATCGGTTTTTGAGCCTGGATGCCCTTCCATTCTTAGAGGAGTATATACCAATAGTACTAATAGCTAGTGTCTCCATATTTTCTGTTATTTGTGCGGCCCACTCTCAAGTTTTCCAGTTTACTTTTCATGAGATCTGTCTGAGATGAACCGGGGGCTGGAGGGACTGTTAGCCTTAAAACAGGAAACAATGGGCTGCTGAAAGATAAGAATCCAGAAACACCCTAACATTAAGCCGGCCTGAAATTTAAAAACAAACTATCCCGAAGCTACCATTTGAGGTAAATTTGTAAAGATCCAGGAACAATGTAATTTATTATTTTGTTCTGAAGTCTGTGTTTAAGTAATGGTTAATCATGTATATTTATGTTTGGCTGCTGTGATCTTGTCATACTACTGTTACTAGACTGCACGCTCAACTTTATAGTCCTGAGCAGTAGTCCTTCTGCCGAGAACCGTCACCTCCTGTTTTCCCTCAGCTGTGCTCCCAATGCACACAGATCCCTGATGGGGCGGCACTTCCATGAATGAGGACTTCCTTTAGCTCTTTCTCCCCTTGCACCCCTGACCTGGGATCCCAGGCATGTGCCACACTCTGTTAGAATTACCTGTTAGGTATCTGTCTCCCGCAGGGGAGGGCAGGTAATGGTGTCTTGCTTTGATTCCAGTGGTTGGCACAGTGGCTCACACACAATAGGTGCTCAGTAAATGCAGTAGGAAAAAAAACTTTTTTAGTATACATCTCAAACGTATAGTTTCCACTTAATGCCAGTACAGCAACAGGTTGTCATGTGAGCTGGTACATGGGGCTGGGTACTGGGAGGAACACTGGAGTTTGGATTTTTTTTTTTTATCAGTTGACTGGATCAATTCCTAAGACATTTATCTGCAATAATAATAATACAAATTGTGTTTCTCCTATTTTTTTTAATATTACATTTTTCTTTAGGACCTTTCTCAGCTACCATCAAATGCTCTGTGATTGAGAGCAAAATCGCTGTTCCAATATGGTGGAAATGAAACACATGTCAGACACACAGTCTACTGTTCTTTCATCCCATCCTCACTGGGGCTGTTTACTTAGTTTCCCAGTATTTCCCTGTGGGTCTGGACACCACGTTTCCCTATATTTGGTGGATTCTGGACGGAGTAGAGAGGAGGTTAACTGCAAAAATACTTTGCTTTTAGAAACAAGGAAATGGTTTCTAATGGTCCAGCAGGGACAGCTTTCCAAGTGTCTCCATCAGTCTATTTCTTTCCTGTGCTCCTGGGTTAGAATATTGTTGTTTGTGTGCACAATGTCACCAAATCACATGCTGTTTTTATATGGAAGTCATACATGGCACTGAAGTTCCTAGCCTCTCAATCCAATAAAATGTAAACCCAGGTCTCACCATATCCTTGGGTGAGAGAGAAGAACCCAACTTCTTGGAGGACCTGGCTCCTCCTCCTCACTCTGCCAGTCATCTGTTAATAGCTTGGTGATACATGACATCTCCTGCTCCTCTCAGCTGCAGTAGTGTCATATTTTAAATTGCACATAAAACTACCACCACCATAAGACATAATGTTATGCGTTATGACAAGACCCTCAGATAAATAAAAATAATATGCAGCACAGTTGGCATTTTTTTCTAGTAGAACTGATAAGGAACCAAGAGCCTGCTGCTGTTTGGGGGACCTGCTAAGTACCCCATAGCAGCGCAGAGAGGATTTCTCATGGATTAGATTCTCCAGCTCAAAAAGGTATGAAATCTCTTTGGGGAAAGCCAATGCCTAGATCTGGAATTATTTTTTTTGTTAAACATTTTGTTCTTTTTGATAAAAGATATTTTAAGTTGGAAGTTGGGGCTAAAAGTGTTGTCATATTGTCACTGACACAGGCCCCACGAGTCAGATTCTTCCTAATTATGGTTTTTCTTCAGGCAGTATAGGAGGAATAGTAACGTTAACAAAGCATTATCACTTATGGAAGGGATGTGAACTTAGCACCCTTACTCCATCACTTCCTGTTTGCATGATCTTGAGTCCTCTGACCGCTCTTAACCTCAGGTCCTTTACCTGGTTGTGAGCATGTGCAAAGCTCTCGGAGAGACAGGTCCCACACAGAAGATACTCTTTCTTTCTTCAGAGACTTTGTGGCTCCATTTTAGTCCTCCTGTCTCTGGGAGCTGTGATCCGGGAATGATAGAAAGCAGTCGTATCTCATGACCTTTTTCCTCTCACCCACACTGAAGTAATCTCAGAACTGACAAACACAGTAGACAAAGGATTCTGGCTGGTACTGGCCATCAGCAAAAAAGCAAAGCAGCACTTATTTAAAACATACATGGGCATCCACACATTGGGAAATGACATTTTAGGAAGAAACTTTGTCCACACTAGGTGATTATTCACTTAAGACACTCACTCTTTTCCTCTCTCTCTCTCACACACACACATATTATTCACTTAAGACACTCACTCTGTTCCTATCTCTCACACACACACACACCTGCCACTACATGCAGGACCTGTGCTGATCTGATATTTTCCTAAGAATTAAAGAAGTGTTTTTCTAGTGCCTAAGTTAAAACATGGCCTTTACAAATAGAAATTATGTTGCCTTTCAGAATATTCAGAAAAGGTTCTGCTTCCTAACCTGTGATGCAGCCAGTTACCTTGGCGATAACCTCCGGGGCATTGGATCCAAGTTTGTCAGCTCTTCCCAGATGCTTACCTCCTGCTCCGAGTGCCCCACGCTCTTCGTGGATGCCGAGACCGTGAGTATCTCAGGCCTACTCCTGTGGTCAACGGCCTGCACAGCTGACAGTGTGGAACTTCGGGGAAGCACGTGTGCAATTGCAGTTTGTTGGAAAGACACTTCTGGTGTATATGAGCAGTGCTGTGTGGTGATGGGAGCCCCAGAGGCCTGGGTCTGCACAGGAATGGCTGTGTGTGGCCGGCTGAGGCCATCACTGCAGAAGATCAGGGAGAAACCCCCCCTCCCCAGCCCTGTGCTCCCTCCTGTGTCCATGGTGCTTCTCTCTGATGACCCTAAAGGCTGTGAACATGGTGAGCTAACCTCTCAGAGCAGCCGTAGCCAGTCCCCATGATGCCAGGTCAGCCAGCCAGATGGATCCCCAGAGGCACCATGTCATCACTTTCTCTTCTTCCAAGAGACCACCTGCCCTCTTGTTGGATTCGCCCAGCCCCACTGCAGATGATGAATTTGAAGGATAATTAAAATAGTCGCTGGCTGACTGCTGAATCGTGACTATATAAACACAACGCTAACCTTCCAAGACCGGCAAGCTCTCCGTAGGGGAGAAGGGCACCTCTTTCCATCCCCCGTGCATATCACAGAACCGTCTCATCTGCTCAGTACTTACTGGGGTTTAGAGACAGTGAAGCTGTGCTTCACTTCTGAAAGTCTCTGAAGAGTCGGTCTTTCCAGGAATTTGATTAAGTTGGCTGTCTTGCTGCAAAGAATACGATATGAGAAATCTTTCCATCTTAAATGATTTAAAATGCAAATTAAATACAAAGACCTAGTTGGAGGTCTGTCTTCACATTTCCTGGAGTGTTACTGGATGAAGACACTGGAGTCCATGCATAAAATGGATGCCAATTCTTAATGCAGGGTTCTGTAGAATGCTTGCTAAGATCTGTCTGTCTAAACTGATATGGGGACAATGGGTATCTTCACAGGAAATTTAAATTAGCAAGTCATATTCAAGTGCAATTGCTTCTGAGAGTGGAGCAAAATTACAAACTGTACAGGTTATTAAAACAGATGCCATCCCCGACACACTCTATATTACATCTAAATATACTTCTCTTTTCTCTCTGTGTAGCCATGCCTTTGTCTAGGTGTCTCTCTGGAAGTTATTTTAATACAAATTATTTTCCTGTCTTTATTAGCTCCTTTCTTGTGGACTTCTGGACAAGCTCAAGTTCAGTGTTTTAGAACTGCAAGAATATTTGGATACCTACAACAACAGGAAAGAGGCCACTCTCTCAGTAAGCGTCTGTGTCTCTGTTAGCATATAAGTTTCATTAACACCAAATGAACCCAACCACCATGAGCTATTGGGAGGGGATGTGAATAACATAAGAGAGGCACTTTTGGGAGAAGACAGACTTATCTAGTCTTCCAACTTAATGGTGGTAGAACTATCAACAGTATGGATTATATATAAATGATACCTACAAAAGAAATTTTTCAGCTTTGAATTTTAGCCCTGTAATTTTTCTAACCAAGAAATTGGGGAAAGTGGGTATCTGTTTAATGTATCACTTTATCAACATTATAACTTCTCTTTTCTCAGAAATTTATTAATAAAATTGTTAATTGCGTCCTTCCAGTGTTCGCCTCACCCAAAACTGGTTGAGATGGATCTCATCTCTCTCCACCACTCTCAGTAGCTGTCTCTCCCCATCACCGTGGTTTCTCTTGGCCTCAGCTCCTGCTCTTTTCTTCCTCCTTCCTTCAAAGATGTAAACTGTAAAATGTTACAGACAGAAGTGATTCAGAAACCATCCATTGAGACCTCCTGATTTCCAACAAATATTGCGTGTAATTTCCAGGGAGCACTTCCCATCGTAGACCAGGCACTATAAAAAGATCGTGGATTTTGAAGTCAGATGGACTTTGAACTCAAACTGCAGCTCAGTTTCTTAAGGGTTAGTAACCCTGGATAAGTTACTTAACCTCCTGTCACCTCAGATTCATCATCTATAAGAAATGATATGCTATAATAGTCATAGCAGCTGTCATTTTCCTGAGTCCTTTTTATATATCCAATAACCTGGTAAGAGTTATCTCTCTCAAATCATGTAATGCTTACAACTACCCTGGGAGTTGCTGTTATTCTTCTCATTAGCTAGGAGGTAGAAAAGTGGTTATTTAAACCCAGGTTGGTGGGATTCAAAGGTTCATGCTGTTAACTCCAACTCAATATTGCCTTTGAAATAGAAACAGCATATGTAAACTGCCCTGCACAAGTACCTCATATACAGAAGACATTCTTAAGTTGCTGGGTTTTTGTTTCTTGTTATATTTCCATGACTGTCAAAGATAGAGTTCTGACATTCTACTGCAGCAATTCCCTTTGTCTTCTATTTCTGTGGCTCTTTCACTGTCACTGTTTTCCAGCTTCTCGGGCATCAGTTAATAAAGTAATCCTTTAATTCTGGTTGGTGAACAAGCCAGTCTTTTGATGTCAAGTGTGAGTTTCAGCTCTTCAGAGCTTACTGTTTTCTACTCAAAGGTTCCTTTCACATCTATACTAGCTACTATACTAGATAGTTATGCTGGCAGAATCTTTAAATAGCTGGGCTATTGTAAGGTCTTACAGTTAGACCTGCCTCACAGAAGCTGCCTCAACATAACAGAGTCAGGCTGCATGGCCCAGGCTGGCCCAGCCTGGGAAGATGTACCAGCCCTGTCTCCTAATCTCAGTCATATGAAAGGTTTCTAATTGTATGTGGATTTATTTAATTTATACAAACATTTGGAGTGGTCTAGTGACATTATTTTTCAGGGTAGATACATCCCAATAATAACATGATAAATGTATAAATTTTAAAATGGCTATTGCTGAACCCATATAAACAGGTATTTTAATTTTAAATTGTTAATCTTTAACCAAAAACTTTTCAAATGGTCATTCCAGCAAAATTTTATCTTACTGTGATTAGAAACTTAATCTATTATATTTTCTCTGACAGAATTAATGATAAACAGATTCTTAAGACAGCACTGAATTTACCTATGTCTCTCTCTTTCTGACAACAGTGGCTTGCAAATTGTAAGGCGACATTTGCAGGAGGATCAAGAGATGGAGTAATTACCTGTCAACCAGGGGACTCAGAGGAAAAGGTAATAAACACCTGTTAGAGTTTATCTGTTCCGTGCTCTGACTTTGTGTGTTGGTTTTGATATACCCAAGAAGCGTGGAACTTGAAAAAGGAAGAGGGAGGAAGCATCATCCCATACATTCACACGAGACCTGTACAGTAAGCAAGAATGACATTAGAGCCAAGCATGATGGTGTGTTGATGGGATTGGTGGGGGAAGGTCTTCTTTTTGGAAAAGCAGAAGTATAACAATAACCTTTCCGCTGGACACTAACTATACTAACCATTTTCCTAATAAAACTGTTCTTCATTCAGAATATAAAACCAATGTCGTAGGGCAATTATCTTTCAATTAAAAATTTTAAAAAGAGGGAAAAAAATCATTAATTCTTCACTGAACCAGTTAGTTCTTTCAGTGAAGAAAGTCTCTGTTGACCTTTCAGCAATCACTCAGATTTTTCTTCTCATTTAGAACTGCTTTAAGTACACACCTCAGTCCAGCTGGCTTATAAATGTGTGCCACCTTGTAAAGGAAACTCAGCAGAAAAGCGTGAAGTCACTCATTCTATAGTTACTGCCGAGTGGTCCCCATGGTGGTACAACAGTGAATTCTGCCTGGGTAGAGCTTCTGATCTATTCAGGAAGATGGACCTTAACAGTGATATGTGTGTAAACTGTGACAAGTGCCATTAAGGAAAGGTGGGAACAGTGAGCTATGAAAGGATATAGCAGAGAACCTAGCCTAACGAGAGCGCGGTTCCAGGAAGGCTTCTCCACAGAGGTGCCATTCAGGCAGAGATCTCAGCTCTGAGCTGGAGTGTTCCAGGGGTGCAGGGTAGAAGGCAGGGGCTTGGCGAGCCTGCGAAGGCCCCAAAGTGGCAGGGAAAATGACCCTTTTCAAGGACTGAAAGGAGCCTGTGTGGCAGGGCAGGTAGGAAGTGACCAGGAGAGAAGCTGCAGAGGCCAGACCATGCAGGGCTTGGGTGCTTATCCTGACATCAGTGGGAACCAACTAAAAGTTGTTAACAGGAGGCTGTGATTAGATTGGGGCTCTCCCACACTCCTGTGGAAATAGACCTAGTGAGCAAGTGAGGATTTGGGAAGACAGGTTAGGAGGCTACTTACTGGTCAAGGCAGAGATGTCCGCTTGTAATTACACTATCACATCGAGAAAAGCATGTCAGAGTGTGGGGCCTTCAAAGGATGAGAAATCACCTTCGAGGTGGGCCTTGTGGAGAAATGATGGTGTTGCTCCATTTAAATATTGATCTTATGTCCAGATTTGGTGGGAGATTATTTTTCTAACTAGAGCTACCATTTATTTGGCTTCCATTCCAAAGAAAAACCCAACAAGTGTTTGACCTCAGAGCACTGCTTATCCTCCAGTGATTTACTCCAGCTCTCTTTTTTAAGTCAGATTCTCTGTCTTCTGGAATAGTTTGATGGTGCCCATTATTCTGAGCACTCTTTGCATGAAGACAGATGGAAGCAGAGATTAGGAAGTAAGCTTTCACTTGAAGAATCTATGTCTGGGGAAAATAAAATTATATCTGGATATAAATTACAAAGTCGACAGGCCAGTCGACAGTCCACATGTATATTCTATTTCAGAGAAGTGTGGACTTTGTGGAAAGATTAGTGCTTACCTTACTAAACCTAGCAAACTCTTGAGCAGTTAGAGAGGTCAGTTGGCCAGAGATGATGACCACGTACAGACAGACACATGAAAGTCTCCTGACCCCAAGGCTTGCCCCATAATGCCAGTAGCTGATTTCTAGTCATTCTTAACAGGTGACATAAGTGAGAAATTACTGTGGAATTTGTGGAAGAGAATATAATTATTAGATGTTGAATATTTTCTGATTTTTTGTCTATTCTCAGTGTAAAGTTGTGACATCAAATTAATGAGGAAAGTTTACACTTAGGTAGCCTATAAGCTATAACCAATTCACAGACATGTTTTATAAAGCTTGTACAAGTTTTTTAATTGACTCAACATTTTAAACTTGAAACTGTTCACACATACCCTCAAAACAGCTTTTCTGGCATCTCTTAAAACTGAAAAAAAAAAAAAAAGCTAGCAATACCAGGCCTGCCTTCCTAAAGTGGCAGCAGTGGCAGCCACCTGGAGCTCGGTGGCTCTCCATCATTCTTGTGCAGTGAGTTCCTGACCTTGCAGGTGAGAGCCAACCATCATGATATTGTTTTCTTTATGATAAGAACATGTACCTCTGTACCTAAGGCCCCCAGATGGGGAAGTGAATGCCAAGTAGAAAGAGTTGTGCCTTTTGAGAAAAACGCCAGTGTTCCTCTTTGCTGCTGTGAGAACCATCTCTGTACTAAAACGCAAGGGCCCCCATGCTGGGCTCCCTCCTGAAAGGAACCTTGGAGGATTCCCAGTGTGTGTACAAAACAGAACAAACCACGCTCCTGAGAAAAGTGCTTCTAATGTGTGAGAAGGATTTTGGAACAGAGTTGTTGTTGTTGTTGTTTTTTAAGGCAGGTGTGATTAGTTAATACTTTAGGCTACTGAGTGACTACAATACCAGTTCTAGAATGAGGCACAGCGCACAGTTAACAAGATGTAAAACAAGGCAGGCGTGTGAGTCCCAGACATGGCTTTACCAGTGTTTTCTCCACCTGTGCACATCCTGAAGACAGACACATCTCTACATGACTTAAAAGCCAACACTGACCTCTCTGTTGCCCGTGGAATTCATTGTGGAGTGGCTTCTGGGGAGTTCAAAGTTCAAAGAAATGTAGGGCAGGGTAAAGCGTTGCAGCTCTGGGCTCTCCAGGCCACAGCCTCAAGCCTTCGGTGAATTAGTACAGCTCACCTCCTGGTTCTGCAGAGCTGGCCCTGGGAAAGCTGCAGAGGTCATCGCTTCATCTACTATTAGTGATTTTAGCTGACAGACACGGAATTTCACGCCATTTCTGAGCAGTACTTGAACACTCGACTCTATGGACACAAGTACAATAATTTACATTTAGCCCCACTACATTTTATCTCATTACATTCAAATCATCATAGAATCTTCTTGGACACTAACCCTCTTAGCTGTGTTTCCTATCCCTGCCTAATCCATGAATGGGAGAAGCCTGCAACCTCTCTTCTACAGATTGAACAACAAGCTAAATGTTGAACAAGACAAGATGTTTCTCCAGCTAAACTGTAACCCATTAAACTTCAGATAGTCAGTCGTTCTCTATAAGGAACCTCTTTTCTAGACAGACTAAGGAAATGCCTCCTGAAGTGGAAGTTTTCTTGAAAAGTAAATACTTCAAGCTGTGCAATCTATATTAGAGACTAAAACGTATTTATCTTTCAAAATTTTGGAAGATATTCATGACAAATGTCCAAAAGAACTACTCAATAAATGTAATACAACAGTCATCAATGTGCCAGAGCCAAGTGATATTAGCAATGGTAAGAACATATTGTTCCTACCTGCTCAGGAGGTTAAAAGCATCTATGTAACAGAGTGGGCTTCCTAGGTGGTGCTAGTGGTGAAGAACCTACCTGTCAATGCTGGAGACATAAAAGTCACAGGTTCGCTCCCTGGCATGGGAAGGTCCCCTGGAGGAAGGCATGGCAACCCACTCCGGTACACCTGCCTGGAGAATCCATGGAGAGAGGCGCCGAGGGGCTCCTAGGGTCACAGAGTCAGACACAACTGAAGCGACGCATGCAACACCAAAGTAGGAAAGCTTGAACGCTTGGCTAGATTTTCTAAATTCTATCGAGTTTAAACCAGTGACTTTCAGAGATTAAACATGGTGAAAACCATAGCTCCATATATTAACAGTAATACTGTGACTTACCTTCTGACATGACGAAAATTTCTAACGGGGACGTTCCTTGTGGTTCAGTGGTTAAGACTCCACACTTCCAATGCAGGGAGAGGCAGGTTTGATCCCTGGTCAGGGAACTAAGATCCTGCATGCCAAAAAGAAGAAAAATTCTTAGATTTTTTCACCTAACTAGCTGTCATAAGCAAATCACTCCTTTCAGAGCAGAGTACAGAGAAACAAGAATAGCTGTGCTACTGCTGATGTCTAGGCTTTAAAGCTACCTCGTCTATGATGGGTTCTTGATATCTTAATTTTTGTTCTCATTTTGAGAAAACGTACTTCTAAGTCCAGTTCAATAAATCAAGCCGTATCAGGTACACAGGAACAGGGCTTAAAGAAAATCCTTGTGACCAAATAAAACAGTGACATTTCCACATTTTCAAAAGAATCTTTAATCACCAAAAACAAATACATCTGTAAAGATTTCTCAAGGGATTATTTTTACAACCTGGATACCAGAAACTATTAGCATAGGGCGGGGAAAAGGTTTAACATTTTCCTTGAAAGGCATTTTTCACTATCTTTTTGAAGCTCTAAATGCAAACTCGGTCCTAGCCTGAGGCCAAGGAAAGGATTTTTGAGATAGTAAATATCAATGCAGCTTGGACTAGGCTACCTAAAAAGGAGTGTGTAAGAAGGATTCTGAGAACTGGTGTTCCTCAAGTTGGCCAGCTCCCAAGAAACACAATTTTGTCCCTGAGTGCCAGGTTGGAGGAATTTGTTGACAATGAAATTCCTTAGCACAAGGCTGGAGTCAGAAAGTCTCGTTGGCCTTCACTGAACAGATATTTTCCTTTACCTGATCTGACGACCTTCTGGGATTACAACTTTGTTTTGGAAACCAGTAAAAGGACAGCAGTTTCTTCACATAAGACCCTGTAATTGCTCAGTACTTGCTTCTTTCCGTGCTTCTGGAAAGTATATTCCATGGCAGAAGCAGTTACATGCTAGGGTGCTTACTAACGTTTCAAACAAATTTGATGTTTTCTAAAAAGTCTTCACAGTGGAAACTCTGTACATGTAGATTTAAGACTAGCCCTGTACTCCTTTCTTGTGTGACTCTGTCTTTCAGTAAGGTTTGGTTATAAAAATGTCTAGTATAATGGTTATAAAGTTTTCTTGAAAATAGTAAATAACTTGGGTTGTATAATCTGTATCACAGGCTTAAAGCTTTAAAAGGTATCTACAGCCAGGGTCAAAAAAACTACTCAGTAAACTTAATACAGCAGTCATCAGTGTGCCAGACCCACATGGTATTACTAGCAATTACTAGACAAGAAGAGACCCTTAGAAGGCAGGGGGTGAGGCAGTTGGCACTGATGATGCTTTATGTTTGAAGATACTAATAATTTGATAGTTTTATTAATAATAATTTGATAGTTTTATTTTTTGTATACTGTACCTTATGTTAAGTACAACATGTTAAACTGATGATAATTTAGGGTTTTTTTGGAGTTTTAAAATAAGTGGTTTTTGTTATCAGTGATTAGAAATAGAAGATCTTAAATATTTTGAAAATTCAGAACCAGATGTATTGACCCATAGTTAGAAATGACCAAGTGGACTTTTTTTTTTTAATGTTCTGTCAGGCTGTGGTAATCTCTTACCATATACAGAAACCTTCCCTAACAAGTGTATGATTACAATATAGTGACACCAAAAATATGATAGCTGTAGTTGAACATGGCCCAGGTACAAATTTATATTCTTCTAGACTAATGGTTGGTTCTAGAAGGCTTTTAGAAATTCACTACTGGGGGAAAAATTATAAAAAATAAAATGCAAGGTTACTCGTCATAGCTCTTACTTGTTTGGGAGGATAAAGACAACATTCGATCCTTTGAAATAATATCTGGCTCTCCTGTCAGAAGGCTTCCCTTGTAGCTCAGTAGGTAAAGAATCAGCCTCCAATGCAGGAGACCTGGGTTCAATCCCTGGGTTGGGAAGATCCCCTGGAGAAGGGAAAGGCTACCCACTCCAGTATTCTAGCCTGGAGAATTCCATGGACTTTATAGTCCATGGGGTCACAAAGAGTCGGACACAACTGAGCAACTTTCACTCACTCCTGTCAGATATTCTCAATGTGGAANTGGGAAGATCCCCTGGAGAAGGGAAAGGCTACCCACTCCAGTATTCTAGCCTGGAGAATTCCATGGACTTTATAGTCCATGGGGTCACAAAGAGTCGGACACAACTGAGCAACTTTCACTCACTCCTGTCAGATATTCTCAATGTGGAAAGCAATATGACTAAAGAAAATGCCACTTAGATTGTTAATTATTTTATATGCTAATTAGATAGTCATAGTTCACTAGATATGGAGCCAAGCACATTACTCTGCCTTAACTAACATTTAGCAATGACTGTTTGGGGCAGTAATTCTTTCAAATTAATCCAATGGCATCCTCACAGTTTTACTACATTTACATGTTATTCACATTTAAACACTAAAATCTTCAAGCAATACAAGTTTTTTCACTTACGGTCTTCAAGACCAACAGAATCTAAAGCAACTAATCAGAGAATCTGAAGGATCACAAATTGTTTTCCAATGACACATTTCCCATTAGAGCTTGTCTTAAACTGGACTGCTGTGCATGTTGAATGGGTACATTTGCAAGCATTTATTATGGTGGGGCGAGCAATGCTAATACTGCTAGACGGCTCTGCTCCTGGAGAGGGCCGTGCTTCCTGTTGCATGCAGTACACTGACCCTGTACTCTCTTTCCTTTCCTTTGTTTCCTGTGCCATGCTTGCTGTGTAGCAAATGGAATCTCTTGCAGTAAGTTAACTTTCTTTCATACTTTGTCCATTTAGGCATGGACCCATAACAAATCTTATTTTTACTGTGACTATTATCTCTTTTAGCATGTTTTTCCCTTTTGAGTTTCATTTTATTTGGTAGAATAAGACATGTAGTTTTTATTAGCATTCCAGGCTGCTTTCCTCCCAAAATAGAAACCTATGTTGCTATGAACTCTCATGCACTAGGTGGGGTATTTTTAGTAATAACTACCATTATTGGACACTTAGGAAAGTCAGGGTTTTCATAGCTGGGTTTCACCCTAACTTGTGAAAGGTAACATTCTGTTTTTAGATGATACTTTATCTGCGAGTCTCTGGAAGTTGTCTTTAATACCTGATTTTGAAAGGTTTCCACAAACAAAAGTTTAAATGATCATAAAATGTGTTACTAAAACCACCAAAGACCTAATTTGCATTAAAGAGTGAGTATAGCTACTTCTTTAAACTTAGGCTTGTTATAAGCACTGAGAGATCACATAGATCTAAGTAGAATTTCCCCCTGCCCTAAGGGCCAGGGAGAGAGGAGAAAGAAAAACTCCATCCAGCATGATCTTAGCACAAACTGGAGTCATTTTTAAAAATTAGGATCAAATGTATGTTAATAATACCATTAATGGAATATTCTTCCTAAAAACCTAAATTTAAATTCTTGTCATTTCTCTCCTTAAAATGATCTGGGGAAAACAATTTTAAGTCACCTCAGCAGCTGAGGTGACCTCAAGCAGTCACCTAAGCACCTCAGCAGCTCTCAATTCTGCATTCTTTTTAGTCTAATTAAGCTTCACTGGTGGCTCAGATGATAATCGACCTGCAAAGCGGGAGACCTGGGTCAGTTTCCGGGTTGGGAAGATCCCCTGGAGGAGGGCATGGCACCCTACTCCAGTATTCTTGCCTGGAGAATCCCTACAGACAGACGAGCCTGGTGGGCTACAGTCCATGGGGTCACAAAGAGTTGGACATGACTGAGCAACTTTCACACATACTAGAAAAAAGGCCCTGTTTATCCTTACTTAACCACATTTGAATGGTGAAGTGTTGGTTTAAGCCACATATTTAACCCACTTTCACTGGTGACTGCTGAGCCATGCAGTTCTATCTGGTGAAGGCTGTCCTTTTCCTCTGGCAGAATCCTGTCCTTTACTTAGGAGCTAACCCTTTCTTGGGATTAAACAGGCAAAGTTTAGAGGCCATTAAGCAGATATGGCTCAAACAGTAGTCATGATCATCAGGTGTTGGAATTACTCATGGTTTATCCTTACTTTACAGTACATGTACACTAAATAACAAAAACATTTTCAATTCCAGAGGTGTCTATAGGACTTAAGGCCCATTTTGTAGGAACAGTTTTTAAAAACTCTTTCCACAGAAAGTTTTGCATGCTTTTCATTTCTCCTTTTTGTTAGCACTTTAGGCCCTTTTTATATCTAATTCAACAAGTATCTGTTGAGCACTGAGTAGAAACATTGTCGGCAAAACTGACACAGAACCTTAGACAATCACATGACTTTTCCTGTGTTTATAGACTTTAAGATCCGTGCCTGCACCCTAAGTGGCAGCCAGAATTGTCACAAGGAATAATCTCTCGAGTGTCTCCTGAGTTGATAAATTTTGACACCTAGAACCACTTAATGTCATGCCTTTCAAATATACTTTTAATAAAAAGAAAATGTTTTAAAAGACATATAGCTTATAAAAATTAACACAACCACAGCTGTAATTTGTAGATATTAAATCTAATGGACAAATATAATGGAAATGTGGCAGTTCACCAAGTCCCTTTATAGCTACTAATTCTATTTAGTAATCTTCCAGGATTTGTTTTATTCTATATTATACTGTGAATTTCTCACTGATATTCATTGATTGGATTTTATTGTTCTGTGTTACACTAAGATTTCACTTACTATGTAAGAATGATCCTTAGTAACTATTTCTTCCTACACAAATTCTCTCTTTAGCAACTGGAACTGTGTCAGAGGTTGTATAAGCTGCACTTCCAGCTGCTGCTGCTCTTTCAGTCCTACTGTAAGCTCATCGGCCAGGTGCACGAAGTCAGCTCCATGCCAGAGGTGAGCCCCCCACCCCCGCCCCCAGGTCCTGCCATGAGCTCAGCACTGCTTTTCCTTTGTTCTCCCCACGAGCAGTTTATGTGTAATAAAATCACTTGAACATTTATAACCATTTCACCTAAGCACAAGTCTTAAAACACTAGTGTCTCCTATTTATTTCCATGCTCCTTTGGTGGTGCCAGGACTAGGGTGAGGCAAGTGACCTACCTGGACACAAAATGCAAGGACAGCCTTGAGAGTCCTGGGGAGCCAGCTTGGCACAGCGCTGAGGGAGGTGCTCACCCTAGCGATGAGATCCACACACCTTCAGTATTTAAAACTTACCTAGATTTGAAATAAGAAATTCGCTTTCAAGCTTAAAAACTATGTGTCTAAGACAGTCTAACAACTTATATAAAAGGCTTATTAACCTCATTTAATTTTGAGCCCGGGGCTGGAGTGTATCATTTTGTCTAAGCAGCATCTGCGTGAAAACTGTCCTTGAGGGCTTCAGTTCTATAGCTTGTTCAGTGAGCAAGCTGGGAATGAAGAAGGGCAAAGATGTTGGGTAAATCAACTTCCCAAAGAAAACAGGCATCCTCAGTTTGCATTAGAAAGGGAAAAAAACCTTAACATTCACATCTGTTCTTTTTTTGTTTGTTTGAATAATTTTTTTTTTACTTTATTTTACTTTACAATACTCTATTGGCTTTGCCATACATTGACATGAATCCACCACAGGTGTACACGAGCTCCCAATCCTGAATCCCCCTCCCACCTCCCACCCCACAACGTCTCTCTGGATCATCCCCGTGCACCAGCCCCAAGCATCCTGCATCGAACATAGACC
>SJYV01022705.1:351649-423356 GCA_006410875.1 Neotragus pygmaeus
GTCATGTATGGATGTGAGAGTTGGACTGTGAAGAAAGCTGAGCGCTGAAGAATTGATGCTTTGAACTGTGGTGTTGGAGAAGACGCTTGAGAATCCCTTGGACTGCAAGGAGGTCCAACCAGTCCACGCTAAAGGAGATCAGTCCTGGGTGTTCATTGGAAGGACTGATGCTGAAGCCGAAACTCCAATACTTTGGCCACCTCATGTGAAGAGTTGACTCATTGGAAAAGACTCTGATGCTGGGAGGGATTGGGGGCAGGAGGAGAAGGGGACGACAGAGGATGAGATGGCTAGATGGCATGACCAACTTGATGGACATGAGTTGGGGTGAACTGAGAGCTGGTGATGGACAGGGAGGCCTGGCGTGCTGTGATTCATGGGCTTGCAAAGAGTCAGACACAACTGAGTGACTGAACTGAAGTGAACATCAGAGCCAGAGGGATAAGACCCAACTCCATCCATCAATGGGCTGGCATGAATCCCTCCCACCAGGAAGCCTGAACAAGTCTCTCGGACCATACTCATCTACCAGAGGAAAGACACCAGAAATGAGAGGAACTACAGTGCGGCAGACTGTGGGACAGTAAACACACAAAGTTAGGAAAAATGAGACAGCAGAGGAATATATTCCAGAGGAAGGAACAATATAAAATCCTAGAAGAATAAATAAGTTAAATGAAGATGGGCGATCAAACCAAAAAAGAAATCAGAGCAATGATAATAAAGATGACCCAAGATCTCAGATGTCCTTTTTATCATAGGAGACTGGAATGAAAAAGTAGAAAGTCAAGAGATACCAGGAATAACAGGCAAATTTGGCCTTGGAGTACAAAACGAAGCAGGGCAAAGGCTGACAGACTATTATTGCCAAGAGAACGCACTGGTCATAGCAAACACCCTCTTCCAACAACACAAGAGAAGACTCTACACATGGACATCACCAGATGGTCAACACCAAAATCAGACTGACTAAATTCTCTGCAGCCAAAGATGGAGAGTCTCTATACAGTCAGCAAAAACAAGACTAGGAGATGACTGTGGTTCAGATCATGAACTCCTTATTGCCAAATTCAGACTTAAATGAAGAAAGAAAGTAGGGAAAACCACTGGACCATTCGGGTATGACCTAAATCAAATCCCTTACTACTATACAGTGGAAGTGAGAAATAGATTTACGGGATTAGATCTGATAGACAAGAGTGCCTGAAGAACTATGGACAGAGGTTCATGACATTCTACAGGAGGCGGTGATCAAAGACCATCTCCAAGAAAAAGAAATGCAAAAAGGCAAAATGGTTGTCTGAGGCCTTACAGATAGCTGAGAAAAGAGTAGCTAAAGGCAAAGGAGAAAAAAAAAGATATACCCCATCTGAATGCAGAGTTCCAAAGAACAGCAAGGAGATATAAGAAAGCCTTCTTCAGAGATCGATGCAAAGAAATAGAGGAAAACAATAGAATGGGAAAGACTAGAGATATCCTCAAGAAAATCAGAGATACCAAGGGAACATTTCATGCAAAAACTGGCACAATAAAGGACAGAAATGGTATGGTATAACAGAAGCAAAAGATATTAAGAAGGGGTTGCAACAATACACAGAAGAACTGTACAAAAAAGATCTTCACAACCCAGATGACCATGATGGTGTGATCACTCACCTAGAGCCAGACATCCTGGAATGCAAAGTCAAGTGGGCCTTAGGAAGCATCACTACGAACAAAGCTAGTGGAGGTGATGGACTTCCAGCTGAGCTATTTCAAATCCTAAAAGATGATGCTGTGCAAGTGCTGCACTCAATATGCCAGCAAATTTGGAAAATGCAGCAGTGGCCACAGGACTGGAAAAGGTCAGTTTTCATTCCAATCCCAAAAAAAGGCAATGCCAAAGAATGTTCAAACTACCACACAATTGCACTCATCTCGCACGCTAGCAAAGTAATGCTCAAAATTCTCCAAGCCAGGCTTCAACAGTACGTGAACCCTGAACTTCCAGATGTTCAAGTTGGATTTAGAAAAGGCAGAGAAACCAAAGATCAAATTGCCAATATCCGCTGGATCATAGAAAAGGCAACAGAATTCCAGAAAAGCATCTATTTCTACTTTATTGATTACACCAAAGCCTTTGACTGTGTATATCACAACAAACTGTTGAAAATTCTCAAAGAAATGGGAATATCAGACCACCTTACCTTCCTCCTGAGAAATCTCTATGCAAGTTAAGGAGCAACAGTTAGAACCGGACATGGAAAAACAGACTGGCCCCAAACTGGGAAAGGAGTACGTCAAGGCTATAATTTGTCACCCTGCTTATTTAACCTCTATGCAGAGTACATCATGTGAGATGCCAGGCTGGATGAAGCACAAACTGAAAGCAAGATTGATGGGAGAAATACCAATAACCTCAAGTGTGCAGATGACAACACCTTATGGCAGAAAGTGAAGAGGAACTAAAAAGCCTCTTGATGAAAGTGAAAGGAAAGAGTGAAAAACCTGGCTTAAAACATTCAGAAAACTAAGATCATGGCATCCAGTCTCGTCACTTCATGGTATCCAGTCCCATCACTTCATGGCAAATAGATGGAGAAACAATGGAAACAGTGACAGACTTTTATTTTCTCGGGCTCCAAAATCACTGCAGATGGTGATTGCAGCCGTGAAATTACTAGACACTTGCTCCTTGGAAGAAAAGCTATGACAAACCTAGATAGCATATTAAAAAGCAGAGACTTTACTTTGCTGACAAAGGTCCGTCTAGTCCAAGCTATGGTTTTTCCAGTAGTCACGTATGGATCTGAGAGCTGGACTATAGAGAAAGCTGAGCACCGAAGAATTGATGTTTTTGAATTGTGGAGTTGGAGAGGACTCCTGTGAGTCCCTTGGATTGCAAGGAGATCAAACCAGTCAATCCTAAAAGAAATCAGTCCTGAATATACATTGGAACGCTTGATGCTGAAGCTGAAATTCCAACCCTCTGGCCACCTGATGCAAAAAACTGATTCATTAGAAAAGACCCTGATGCTGGGAAAGATTGAAGGCAGAAGGAGAAGGGGATGCAGAGGATGAGATGGTTGGATGGCATCACCGACTCGATGGACATGAGTTTCAGCAACCTCTAGGAGTTGGTGATGGACAGGGAAGCCTGACATGCTCCAGTCCATGGGATCACAGAGTTGGATGTGATTGAGCGACTGAACTGAAGATCTCAGAAAAAGAATGGAGGTACAGACTGAGAAGACACAAGAAATGATTAACAACAGAGACATACAAAACAATAACTGGAATGAAAAGCAGACTAGAAGGAATCAATAGCAGAATTAAGCTAAGTGAAGTGGAAGACAGAATGGTGCAAATCACTGCAATGGAACAGAATAGAGAAAAGAATGCAAAGAAATGAGAACAGTTTAAAAGACCTCTGAAACAACATTAAACTCACTAACATGTGCATTAAAAGAGTACTAGGAAGGAAATAGAGAAAGGACCTGAGAAAATAATTGAGGAAAAAAATACCTGAAAAATTCCCACAGGGGAAAAGAAATAGTCACTCAAGTCCAGGAAGTGTAAAGTCCCCACAGGATAAACTTAAGGAGGAATCAGCCAAGACACATATTAACCATACTGACAAAAATTAAAGACAAATAGAAAAAAAAATTTTTTAAGAGAAAAGCATCAAATAACATAACAAGGTTATCTGATAACATAAGGTTATCAGCTGATTTTTCAGCAGAAACCCTGAAGGCTACAGGAGAGTGGCACAATTTGAAGTAATGAAAGGGGAAAACCTATAACCAACAATACTTTATCTCACCAGCAAGATTCTCAGATTCAACAAAGAAATCAAAAGCTTTACAGACAAGCAAAAGTTAAAAGAATTTAACACAACCAAACCAGCTGAAGAAACTTCTCTAAGTAGAAAGTAAAAGGCCACAATTAGAAACAGGAAAATTATGAACAGGAAAGCTCACTGGTAAAGGCAAGCACATAATTAGGGTAGAAAAGCATCCACACACAAATACGATATTTAAACCAGAAATAGCAAATTAGAGTATAAACGCAGGATATTGAAAATACATTTAAAATAAAGAGACCAGCAAACTTAAAACAATCTTGTATATACATAGACTGGTATATCAAAACCTCATGGTACTCTCAAACCAAAAATGTGTAATAGGACTTCCTTGGTGTCCCAGTGGTTAGGAATCTACCTGCCAATGCAGGGGATACAGGTTCCATCCTGGGTCCAGAGAGATTCCACATACTGTGGCAACTAGGCCCACGCACCGTAGCTACTGAGCCCAAACACCAGAGCCCATGCTCCACAGCAATACAAAGAGATGACATGGACATCACCAAATGGTGATGAGATCTAATTGCCAACATTCGCTGGATTATAGAGAAAGCAAAGGAATTTTAGAAAAACATCTATCTCTGATTCATCAACTATATGAAATCCTTTAACTATGTGGATCATGACAAACTGTGGAAAGCTCTAGGAGAGATGAGAATACCAGACCATCCTACCTGACTTCTGAGAAACCTGTACGTGGGTCAAGAAGCAATAGTTAGAACCCTGTATGGAACAATTGATTGGTTCAAGATCGAGAAAGGAGTATGACAGGGCTGTCTGCCGTCACCCTGTTTGTTTAACCTATACACTGAGCACATCATGAGAAATGCTGGGCTGGATAAGTTACAAGCCAGAATCAAGATAGATGGGAGAAACGTCAACAAACATGCAGATGATACCACTCGAATGGCAGAAAGCAAAGAGGAAGTAAAGAGCCTCTTGATGAGGGTGAAGGAGGAGAGGGAAAGAACTGGCTTAATACTAAATATTAAAAAAATTAAGATCATGGCATCTGGCCCCATTACTGCATGGCAAATAGAAGGGGAAAGGTGGAAGTAGTAACAGCTTTCCTCTTCTTGGGCTCCAAAATCACTGCAAATGGTGACTGCAGCCAAGAAGATCTTCTGATTTCATGGCAGGAAAGTGATGGCAATCCTAGACATTGTGTTGAAAAGCAGAGACAATACTCTTCTGATAAAGGGCTGTACAGTCAAGGTTATGGTCTTCCCAGTGGTCACGTATGGTTGTGACAGCTGGCCCATAAAGAATGCAGAACACCAAAGAACTGATGCCTTTGAACTCTGCTGTGGAAAAAGACTCCTGAAAGTCCCCTGGACAGCAAGGAGACCAAACCGGTCAATCTTAAGGGAGATCAACCCTGAATATTCACTGAAGGACTGATGCTGAAGCTGAAGCTCCAGTATTTTGGTCATCTGATGCACACGGACGACTCATTTGGAAAGTCCCTGATGCTGGAAAAGATCGAGGGCAGAAGGAGAAGAGGGTGTCAGAGGATGAGAAAGTTGGATGACATCACCGATGCAATGAACATGAACTTGGGCAAACTCTAGGAGATGGTGAGGGACAAGTAGGTCTGGCATGCTTCAGCCCATGGCGTCTCAAAGAATCGGATATGACTGAGCAGCTGAACAATGAACAACAAGGAAGTAAAAGACCTGTACTCTGAAAACTGTAAGATGCTGATGAAAGAAATCAAAGATGACACAGACAGACAGACAGATACACCATGTTCTTGAACTGGAAGAATCAATACTGTCAAAATGACTATACGACCTAAAGCAATCTGCAGATTCAATGCAATTCCTACCAAATGATGGAAGGGCATTTTTTGAAGATCTGGAACAAAATATCTTGGTCTGGAAGCACAAAGACTCCAAATAGCCAAAGCAATCTTGAGAAATCAAAACACAGCTGGAGGAATCAGGCTTCCTGACTTCAGACTGTATTATAGAGCGATAGTAATCAAGGGCTTCCCTGGTGGTTCAGGGATTAAGAATCTGCCTGCCAATGCAGGGGACACAGGTTCATTCCCCACTCCAGGAAGATTCCACCTACAGCAGAGCAACTAAGCCCACATGCCACAACTACTGAAACCTGGGCATCTAGAGCCCACGCTCCACAACAGCAGAAGCCACCTCAATGAGAATCTCCATTCACCACAACTAGAGTAAGCCTGCACAGAGCAACAGAGTCACCACATTCAAAAATAAAATAAATAAATCTTAAAAAAAAAACAACAGTAAAACAGTGTGGTACTGGCACAATCGTACAGAATAGAAAGTCCAGAAATAAACCCACATGCTTATCATCAATTAATCTATGACAAAAGAAGCAAGAATAAAAACAGGAGAAAAGATAATTTCTTCAGTAAGTGGTGCTTAGAAAACTGGGAAGCTACATGCAAAAGAATGAAATTAGAACACTCCATAACACCACACACAAAAATAAACTCAAAATGGATTAAAGACCTAAATATAAGACTGGATACTCTAAAACTCTGAGAGGAAAATATCCGCAGAACACTGACATAAATCACAGCACTATCTTTTTGGATCCACCTCCTAGAGTAATGAAAACAAAAATAAACAAATGGTACCTAATTAAAGCCTTTGGCACAGCAAAGAAAATCATAAACAAATTGAAAAAATAATCCACAGAGTGGGAAAAAATATTTGCAAACTATGCAACTGACAAGAGATTAATCTCCAAAATATACAAACAGCTCATGAAGCACGATATGAAAAAAAAAAATCCGAATCAAAAATTGGGCAGAAGATCTAAATAGATCACTTCAAAGAATATATACAGATGGCCAAGAGGCACATGAAAAGATGTTCAGCATTACTAGTTATAAGAGAAATGCCAATCAAAACTACAATGAAGTATCACTTCACACTGGTCAGAATGGCCACTATCAAAAAAAAAAATAAATGGTGGATGGCTTCTCTGGTGGCTCAGTGGTAAAGACTATCTGCCATTGCAGGAGACACAGGTTCAATCTCTGATCTGCAAAGATTCCACATGCCATGGAGCAACTAAGCCCATGTGCCACAACTACTGAGGCTGTCTTCTGGAGGCCGGGAGTTGCAACTACTGAGCCCATGTTTCACAACTACTGACCTTCACACACCCTAGAGCCTGTTCTCCACAATGAGAAGCCTGTACACCAAAATTAAAGTAGTCCCTGCTCTCTGCAACGAGAAAAGCCCAGAGAGCAACAAAGTCCCAGCACAGCCAAAAATAAATAATAAATATAAAAAAGTTTTTAAAGAGGGTTCCCTTAGAAGAGTAAGAAAATAAATGCTAGAGAGGTTGTGGAGAAAAGGAAAGCCTCCTACACTGTTGGTGGGAATGTAAACTGAAACAGCACTATGGAGAACAGCATGATGGTTCCTTATAAAACTAAAAATAGAGCTACTATATGATCCTACAATCCCACTCCTGGGCATATGTGTAAAGAAAACCATAATTTGAAAAGATACGTGTACCCCAACGTTCATTGTAGCACGTTATAATAACCAAGATATGAAAGCAAACTAAGTGTCCATCGATAGATAAATGGATAAAGATGCAGTATGTATACACAACTGAATACTATTCAGTCATACAAAAGAATGAAATAATGCCATTTGCATCAACATGGATGGACCTAGAGATTACCATACTAAGTAAGTCAGACAGAGAAAAGGCAAATATCACATGTTATCACTTACATGTGGAATCTAAAAAAAAAGATACAAAGGAACTTATTTACAAAACTGAAACAGACTCACAGACTTTGAAAACAAACTTATGGTTAACAAAGAGAAAATCTGGGTGGAGAGGAATATATTAGGAATTTGAGGTCAACATATACACACTACTGTATATAAAATATAAACAATGGGAACCTGGTGTATAGCACAGGAACTCTACTCAGGACTCTGTAATAACTTAAATGGGTAAGGAACTTGAAAAAGAATAGACACATGGACTGTATAACTAAAACACTCTGCTGTACACCTGAAACTAAAATATTGTAAATCAAATATACTCCAATATAAAATTTAAAAACAAATTAAACAAGAAATAAGGGGACCTCCAGACTGCTTGTATTAGTTACTTATACCTGCTTCTAAATATCTGTCCAAAAAACATGAACTTCAGTATCCATGGGTGGTTTTATAGCATCTTAATTGTATATCATTAAAATTGGGGGCTTTTTAAAGCTTACTGTTATACACTTACTCAGAATTAATTACAATGTGAATGCCTATCATGACCTGAGCTTTTTCCTTTATTCAGCAAATATTTATCACATACCAGTTTTCTGAACTAGGCACTGTTTTGGGGATACTGCAGATACCAAAACAGATACACCTCTGTCCTCAAGGATTTTATGTTTTCATGGAGAAGATGAGCTTGTTTTATCTATGCCAGGCCATGAAGAACAAAAAAACAGGACAGAGTAACTAGGATATGGTTCTGGATCAGAAAAGGGGTCAGAGAAACCTTTCTAATATAGTATTTAAGCAAGTGTGAATAAAGTGAGGACACAGAATCGATATCTGCGGGAAGAATGATCGAGAAAAGAGAGAAGCAAGTGCAAAGAGCCTGAAACAGGAGCTTGATCCCCTGCTGAAGGCACAGCAAGGAAGCCAGAAACCTGAGTGATCTCAGTGCAGAGGCGAGTGGCCAGACAGTGGCACAAACGGTCACGTGGCCCAGGAAGAATCTGGGCCTTTCCTGAGTGAAATGGAGTGCCACTGGATGTTGGGAGGCAGAGCAGACAGCCTCTGACCTCGGACCTATGTTTTAAAAGGATCTCTCTTCTGGGAATGATGGAAAAATTCTTGAAATAGCGTTGATCATTACACAACATGATGAATATACCTAATGTTACTCAATTGTGTACTTAGATGGTGAACTTCATGTTTTATAAATAAATATATATATATATTAGCCACAAAAAAATAATATTTTTAAAAAGGATCACTCTGGGACTTCCCTGGTGATCCAGTGGTTAAGACTGCCTACCAAAGCCTGTTATACAGAGTGAAGTAGCTCAAAAAGAGAAAATATCATATATTAATGTATATATATATGGAATCTGAAATGACTGATTCTATCTAATGAACCTATTTATAGCGAAGAAATGGGAGATGCAGACGTAGGAAACAGCCTGCCCTGCCTCAACTAGAGATGGACACACTAGGAGAAGAGAGGGGAGGACAAACTGAGAAAGTAGCACTGACATATCCACACAGTCATGTGTACACAGATAGCTGGGGGAAGCTGTGAACAGCACAGGGAGTCCAGCCTGACTCTCGGTGATGACTAGAGGGGTGGGATGGGGTTGGGAGGGAGGCTCAGAAGGGAGGGGTATATGTATATAATTTGACTGATTCATGCTGATGTATGGCAGAGACCACTACAACACTGTATAGCAATTATCCTCCAAGAGAGAAAAAAAATCTGCCTGCCAATGCAGGGGACACAGATTCAGTCCCTGGACCAGGAAGATTCCACAGGCCCTGGTGCAACTAAGCACGTGTGCCACAACTACTGAAGCCCGCATGCCTGGAGTCTGTGCTCCACAATAAGAGAAGCCACAGGAATGAGAAGCCCGTGCACAACTAGAGAGTAGGCCGGCCACAACTAGAGAAAAGCACACACAGCAACGAAGATCCAGCACAGCCAAAAATAAATAAATTTGTTTTTTCAAAAAAGGACCGCTCTGACTGCTATATGCAAAGTAGACTATAAGATGGCAGAAGTGGGAAGACTAGTTAAAAGACTATTGCCACAGTGCAATCATGAGAGATGTTGGCTTGGGCTAGCAAGGCAGCAACGGAGGTGATCAGAAATGAGCCTACTCTGGACATATTTCAGAGATCGAGCTAACGGAACTTGATGACACATAGAAATGTCAGCAACTCTAAAATCTGGCCCAAATAACTAGAAAGTAGAGTGGAGGAAGATGAGGAAGTGGACATTTGGGAAGTGGAAATCAAGCTTTACTATCACACGTTAACTTTGAGATGCCAAATTAGACACCCAAACAAGGCAGATGAGCAAATGGATGGATGTGTGAGTGTGTGACGTTTATAAACACAGATATGCTAATATACAGCCTCTGAGGAAAAAATAGGATACACACCTGTCTCTCCTGTAAGAATCAGAGTGTAGAGAGCAATGAGTTTGAAACCTTAGTTGCACATTAAATTGTGCAAGGAACTAAAAAAACAATACCCACTCCACTCCTCCAGAGATTGATTTAACTGGCCCAACGTGTATGACTCCAGGGCTGTTTTAAAGTTCTCAAAGTAATTCTAATCCACTGCCAAGACTGAAACATTCTTTGATGGTTCTTGAACCTAAGCATCACCAGAGTCAAAAGTCATCAATGACTCAGAGTCATTACCTGAGTCATCACTCAGGTAAATCCAGAGCAAGGTCCGTCAAAGCAGCATTTTAATAACCATCTCACTTTGAAAGTCATTGAATTAGGAGAAATTTACTCTCCAGTAAAGTTCATGCCTCCATCATTTTTCCACAGAGGGTGTTTGTGTAGTGATTCAACACCAAATTTGTCACTGTTACTTTGTTTTGTATTTGAGGTCACCAGAAGTTAGTGACTAGAATTCACACAGTACACTAAAAGAACAGTTTCCTGTCAGACGTTTCCTTCTTTGACACCATTTCCTCTGGCCCAGAATTGCTTTTAACAGCAAACTCTTGCTCTAACACAGAATGTTAACGTTGGGTTCCAAGAACGCTGGCCACCTGCCACTGGCTTCTGGGAGTTACTGGGCCAGGAGGCTAACAAAGTTCCTCCTTGTTCCCTTCTAAGATTTCCAACCCATCTCTCCATATTTCTATTTCAAACTGTCCAGACACTTTAAAATTCATGCTGCCCAGCTGCACTAACCATCCTCCTTCCTCAAGCCCATCACCATCCTGATCATACACAGCGGTGGTCTGTGAACGTCAGAGCACATTAGAGTCATTGAGGAAACTTTTAAAATACTATAGCAGGTCCCACTCCAGATCCCTTAAATTAAACCCTCAGGACAGTGCCCAAACATGGTTACTTATAAAGTTCCTTGGAGGATTTTAAGTTGCAGCTGTGGCTGAGAACAGCTGACCTAAAACCATAGCTTATTGCTTACTGTCTTCCTCTAAAATGCCTGATATCATTCCCAGGGACTGCAACATTCTCGTGGCTAACTTAAACAGTATCTCTTTCCTCTCGGCTTTAACATTCTTACCTCCAGGAATTTCTGCTTCCCTCTGTTCCAACTTGGCCACCTAATTTCATGTACATGCATACTCTGTCGTGTCTGATTTTTTGTGACCCCATGGACAGCAGCCCATCAAGCTCCTCTGTCCACGGGATTTCCCAGGAAGAATACTGGAGTGGGTTGCCATTTCCTTCTCCAGGGGATCTTCCCAACCCAGGGGATCAAACCTGAGTCTCCTGCATTGGCAGGCAGATTTTTTTTTTTTTTTTTTTTTACCACTGAGCCACCTGGGAAGCTCTCTCAGCTTCATAGTATACCAAAATCCTATCCATAGCAACAGCTCTAGAATCTCATGTTTAAACATCTCACTCACTCAATTCCAGGTCCCTTTAACTCTGGAACCCTACCCTCTCCAGCATTTCTTCTCCTATCATGCATAATGGATCTGTAGACCTCATTGCTTTTGCCACTACCCACCACCTACCTTCACTCCATTTTTGAACGAGTTAAATTTCATGGATTATAATCACACCCTTGCTGACAGTCAAAAAATATCTTTCCCCCATCTTACTCAACTAGTTGAAACCTTTCCACTTGTACACATGCTGCACCATTACAACTGCAATCAAGCCTAATTAAGAGTGCTAAACCTCAAAATGAGCCCTCAATGCTATCAGTCAATCCTAAAATACAATTTATGCTCCTTGATAACTTCAAATTTCCATTATCTGCAGCTTTCCCACACCTTTCTTTTGTATTCCTATTAAGGTATAATTGGGTCTTCCCTAATGACTCAGAGGTAAAGAATCTGCCTGCCAATGCAGAAAACAAGCGTTCAATCCCTGGGTTGGGAAAATCCCCTGGAGGAGGGCACGACAACCCACTCCAGTATTTTTGCCTGGAGAATTCCATGGACAGAGGAGCCTGGCGGGCTACAGTCAGTGGGGTTGCAAAGGGTCGGACATGACTGAGAGACTAAACAACAGCAACAAAAGGTATGACTGACATACATTAGTTTCAGGTATACAACATAACGATTTGACATCTGTGGCACTGCAAAATGATCACCCCAGTAAGTCTATTTACCATCTGTCACCACAGAAAATTACAAAAAAATTTTCTTCTGATGAGAACTTTTAAGAGTTAATTTCTCAGCAACTTTAAATTTTGCAACAGAATATTATTGACCAACAGAATGGGAAAGACTAGAGATCTCTTCAAGAAAATTAGATACCAAGGGAACATTTCATGCAAAGATGGGCACCATACAGAACAGAAATGGCATGGATCTAACAGAAGCAGAAGCTATTAAGAAAAGGTGGCAAGAATACACAGAAGAACTGTACAAAAAAGATCTTCATGACCCAGATAACCACGAGGTATGATCACACACCTACAGCCAGTCATCCTGGAATGTTAAGTCAAGTGGGCCTTAGGATGCATCTCTACAAACACACCCAGTGGAGGTGACAGAATTCCAGTTGAGTTATCTCAAATCCTAAAAGATGATGCTATGAAAGTGCTGCATTCAATACACCAGCAAATATGAAACTCACCAGTAGCCAAAGGACTGGAAAAGGTCAGTTTTCATTCCAATCCCAAGGAAGGGGAATGCCAAAAAATGTTCAAACCACCACACAAACTGCACTCACTTCACATGCTAGCAAAGTAATGCTCAAATTCTCCAAGTAAGGCATCAACAGTACATGAACCAAGAACTTCCAGATGTTCAAGCTGGATTTAGAGAAGGCAGAGGAACAAGAGAACAAATTGCCGACATCTGTTGGATCATAGAAAAAGCAAGAGAGTTCCAGAAAAACATCTACTTCTGCTTCAATGACTACGTTAAAGCCTTTGACTGTGTGGATCACAACCAGCTGTGGAAAATTCTTAAAGAGATGGGAATACCAGACCACCTTACCTGCCTCCTGAGAAACCTGTATGCAGGTCAAGAAGCAATGGTTAGAACCGGACATGGAACAATGGACTGGTTCCCAACAGGGAAAGGAGTATGTCAAGGCTGTATATTGTCATCCTGTTTATTTAACTCATATGCACAGTACATCATGTGAAATGCTGGGCTGGATGAAGTCAAGCTGGAATCAAGACTGCTGGAAGAAACACCAATAACCTCAGATATGCAGATACCACCACCCTTATGGCAGAAAGCAAAGAGAAATTAAAGAGCCTCTTGATCAAGGTGAAAGAGGAGAGAAGTAAATTTGGCTTAAAACTCAACATTCAAAAGATGAAGATCATGGCATCTGGTTCCATCCCTTCATGGCAGATACATGGGGAAACAATAGAAACAGTGACAGACTATTTTCTTGGACTCTAAAATCACTGTGGATGGTGACTGCAGACATAAAATTAAAAGATGCTTGCTCATTGGAATAAAAGCTATGACAAACCTAGACAGCATATTAAAAAGCTGAGACATCACTTTGCCAACAAAGCAATACAGTCAAAGCTATGGTTTTTCCAGTAGTCATGTACAGATGTGAGGCTTGGACCATAAAGAAAGCTGAGTGCTAAAGAATTGAAGCTTTTAAACTTCAGTGCTGGAGAAGACTTCTGAGAGTCCCCTGGATAGCAAGGATATCAAGCCAGTCAATCTTAAAGGAAATCAACCCTGAATATTCACTGGACTGAGGCTGAAGCTAAGTTTCAATACTTTGGCCACCTGATGTGAAGAGCCGACTCACTGGAAAAGACCCTGATAATGGGAAAGATTGAGGGCAGGAGAATTGGACAACAGAGGATGAGATGGTTGGATGGCATCACTGACTCAATGGACATGAGTTTGAGAGTGCTCCAGGAGATGGTAAAGGACAAGGAAGCCTGGCATGCTGCAGTCCATGGGGTCCAAATAGTCGGACATGACTCAGCAACTGGACAACAATTATTGATCACGATGTATATTACCTCCCCAAAGCTTATTTATATAATGACTGGAAATTATATTTCTTGATCTCCACCCATTTTGCTTACCCTCCAACCACCCCCTCCAACTCTGGCAACCATCAATCTTTTCTCTGTACCTATGAGTTTGGTTTGTCTGTTTTTCAGATTCCACAAATAAGTGAAATTACACAGTCTTTGATTCTGTCTTATTTCACTTAGCACAATACTCTCAAGGTCTATCCATGTTGTCTCAAATGGCAAGATTTGATTCTTTAGTATGGCTGGATGGTAGTCCATTGTACATATTCATCACATCTTCTCTATCCATTCATGCATTAATGGACACAGGTTGCTTACATATGGTGGCTATTATAAATAATGCTGTTTTGAACATTGGGATGCATATATCATTTCAAATTAGTGTTTTTATTTTCTTTGAATAAATAACAGAAGTCATATTGCTGGATCCTATGTAGTTCTATTTTTAATTTTTCAAGGAACCTCTATACTGTTTTCCACAATGGCTGCACCAATCTACATTCTCATCCACAGTGCATTAGCATTTTCTTTTATTCACATCCTTGACAACATTTGCTATTTCTTCTCCTTTGAGAGTAACCATTCTAATAAGTGTGAGGTGATATCTCTTTGTGGTTTTGGTTTATACTTCTTTGATGATTAGGGATGTTGAGCATCTTTTCATGTGTCTGTTGGACATCTTTATGTCATCTTTGAAAAAATGCCTATTCAGATCCATTTTCCTAACTGGATTTTTTTATTGACTTGTATCAGTTCTTTATATATTTTAGAAATCAACCCCTTATTCAATATACAATTTGAAAATATCATCTCCCATTCAATAGGCTGGCTTTTTATTTTGTTACTGGTATCATTCCCTGTGCAGAAGCTCTTTTGTTTATAGTCTCATTTGTTTATTTTTGCTTTTGCTGTCACTGCCTTTGAAGTAAGACTCAAAAATAACACCAAGATCAACATCAGAAATTTACCACCTCTGTTTGCTTCTAGGAGTTTTAAGGTTTTTAGACTTATATTCAAGTCTTTAAGTTAATTTTTGTGTATGGTGTAAGATAGTGGTTCAGTTCCATTCTTTTAAACATGGCCGTTCAATTGTCTCAACATCATTTACTCAGGAGACTGTTCTTTTTCCTACTGTATATTCTTGACTCCTTTGTCATAAATTAATTGACCATATGTGCCTGAGTTTATCCAAGGTTCTCTATGCTGCTCCACTGACCTGTGTCACTGTTTTTATGCCAATACCGTAACAGTTTTGTTTACTATAGCTTTGCAACATAGATTGAAATCAGGCATACCTCCAGCTTTGTTGGTCTTAACAATTATTGCTTTGTTTTTTCAAAACTCTGATTCTGTATAAATTTGGGGGTTGCTCTATTTTTGTGAAAAAAGTCATGAGTATTTTGGTAGGGACTGCATTGAGTCTATAGATCACTTCAGGTAATATGGTTATTTTAACAATATTAAGTCTTCCAAACAAGAACAAAAGACACAGACTGAAAATCAGGGTATAGAAAAAGATATTTCACACAAATGTAAATGACAAGAAAGTTAAGAGTAGCAATACTCATATAAGACAAAGTGGATTCTAAATCAATCTATAACAAAAAACACCGAAGGGCATTATATATTGATAACAGGATAAATAAATAAAGAGAATATAATACTAGTTAATCCTATACAACTTATATATAATAATATACAAGTACCTTATATATAGTATACCATATTATATATAACAAGTACCTTATAATATAGAAGTACCTAAGTATATAAAGCAAATGAAGGGAAAAACTGAGAACAATAAACAATAAACACCCAGCTTACATCAGTGGACAGATTACCCAGACAGAAAATACTGAAACATTGGATTTTAATAAGGAAAAGTTAATAATGACACTGTAAACTAGCTATACTTAATAGATATCTACATGACATTCCATGCAAAATCAGAATACACATGCAATGTTCTCCAGGATGGATCACATGCTAGGCCACAAACAAGTCTCAGCGACTATAAGATACAGAAATTATATCAACTATCTTTTCTAACCACAACAGTATGAAATTAGAAATCAATTATAGGAAGAAAAATGAGAAAGGAACAAACATGTGGAAACTAAACAACATGCTACTAAAAAAACAAATGTGTCAATGAAGAAATCAAAGAGGAAATCAGAAAATACCAGGCTCAAATAAAAACAGAAGCACAACTTTCTAAAATCTATGACAAACAGCAAAAACAATTCTAAGATGAATGTTTATAGCAGTATAGGCATACCTAAAGAAACAACAATCTCAACCTAACGTAACCTACCATCTAAAGAAATTAGAAAAAGAACAAAGCCCAAAGTCTGCATAAGGAAAGAAATAATAAAAATCAGAGAGAAAACAGAGACTAAAAAAACAGATCAATGAAAACAGCTGATTTTTTAAAAACAAAGTTGATAAGTCTTTCGCCAGGTTTATTAAAAAATAAGAGGACACAAGGGAAAAAAGTGACAGAGATTACAACTGATATTACAGAAATACAAACAATCATGAGGATACTATGAATAGTTACATGCCAACAAACGGGACAACCTTTAAAAAAATGGATGAACTCCTAGAACCATACAATCATCCAAGACTGAATCAAAAAGAAATAATCTGTTGAGTATAATGTTAGCTGTGGGTCTGTCATATACAGTCTTTATTATGTTGAGGTAGGTCCCCTCTACACCCATTTGTCTACAGCTTTTTTAATAAATGGATGTTGAATTTTACCAAAAGGTATTCTGCATCTATTGAAATGATCATAAGGTTTTTAATCTTCAGTTTATTCACATATTGTATCACATTGATTGATTTATGGATACTGAAAAGTCCTTGCATCCCTGAGATAAATCCCACTTGATCATGGTATATGATCATTTTAATATGTTGAATTCCATTTGCTACTGTTAATTATTTTTTCCTCTAAGTACACTATTAATAGTGATATTGGCCGACGTTTTTTGCGGATTTTTGTCTGGTTTTGGTATCAGGGTGATAACAGTTTCATAGAATGAGTTTGGAAGTGTTCCTTCTTCTGAACTTTCTGGAAGAGTTTAAGAAGGCTAGGCGTTAACTGTTCCCTAAAATTGGATAGAATTTACCTGTGAAGCCATCAGGTCTAGGACTTTTGCTTTTGGGGAACTTGTTAATCACAGATTAAACATCAGTATTTGTAACTGGTCTGTTCATGTTTTCTATTTCTTCCTGGTTCAGTTATAGGAGACTGTACCTTTCTAAGAATTTGTTCATTTTTCCTAAGTTGTCCATTTTAATGGCATATAGTTGCCTGTAATAATCTCTTATGGCCCCTTGCATTTCTGTGGTATTGGTTGTAACTTCTTTTTAATTTATAATTTAAAATATTTGGGTCCTCCCCCTTTTTTTCTTAAAGAGTCTGGCTAAAGGCTTATCAATTTTATCTTCTGAAAAGTTGGAAGCATCTCCTCTATAATCAGAAACAAGACAGGGACGTTATTCAACAAAGTTTGGAGTCCAAGCCACAGAAATCAGAGAAGAAAAGAAGTAAAACTGTCACTGTTTGCTGATGCCATTATACTACACATAGAAAATCCTAAAAACACTATTAGAAAACTACTAGAGTGTATCCATGGATTTGGTAAAGTTGCAAAATTACAAAATTAATACTCAGAAATCTGTTAAATTTCTATATATTAACAATGATAGACCAGAAACAGAAAATAAAGGAACAATCCCATGTACCATCGAAAAGAACTAAATACCTAAAAATAAACCTACCTAAGGAGAAGACACTGATGAAAGAAACCGAAGATGACACAAACAGATGAAAAATACATAGTATATCATATCCTGAATTGGAAGAATCAATATCATCAAAATGACTGTACTATCCAAGGCAATCTACAGATTCAATTGCAATCCCTATCAAATTACCAATGGCATTTTTCACAGGACTAGAAAAAAATATCTTAACTTGGATGGAAACACAAAAGACCCAAGAAGTTAAAACAAACTTGTGAAAGAAAAACAGCTGGAATAATCAGGCTCCCTGACTTAAAACTATACCACAAAACTACAGTGATCAAAACAGTATGATACTGGCACAAAAACAGACACATAGAGCAATGGGACAGAACAGAGATCCCCAAAAGAAAGCCATGCACATATGTTTGATTAATACATGACAAAGGAGGCACAAATATATAATGAAGAAGAGACAGTCTCTTCGATAAGTAGTGCTGGAAAAATTGCACAGCTACATGTAAAAGAATGAAATTAGTACATTCTCTAGGACTATACACAAAAACAAATTCAAAATGGATTAAAGATCTAAACGTAAGACCAGATACTATAAAACTACCAGAGGAAAACACAGGCAGAAAACTCTTTGACATAAATTACAGCAAGCTCTTTTTTGGATCCATCTGCTAGAATACTGGAAAAACAAGAATAACAAATGGGACCTAGTTAAACTAAAAAGCTTTTGCACAGCAAAGAAACCATAAACAGGACAAAAAGACTACTCTGAGAATGGAAGAAAATACTTGCAAATAAGCAACTGACAAGGGATTAATCTCCAAAATATATAAACAGCTCAAGCAGCTCAATATATATGTATGTATACATAAGACAATCTAATAAAAAACTGGGTAGAAGACTTAAGGACTTACTATATAGCACAGGGAACTATACTTGATATTTCTCCAAAGAAGAAGACACAGTGATGGCCAAAAAGCACATGAAAAATTGATCAATATCACTACTCATCAGGGAAATGCACATCAAAACTACAATGAGGTATCACCCACATTGGTAAAAATGGCCATCATAAAAAAAAATCTATAAATAAATGCTGAAGAGTGTGTGGAGAAAAGAGAACACTCCTACCCTGTTGATAGGGATGTAAATCGGTACAACCACTACAGAGAGTAGTAGGGAGGATCCTTAAATATCTAAAAACAAAGCTACTATATGATTCTGCAGTCCCACTACTGAGAATATATCCAGAAAAAAAACCATAATTCAAAAAGATTATGCATGCCACAGTTCACTGCAGCACTATTTACAATAAACAAGTCATGACAGTAACCTAAATGTCAATCAACAGACAAAAGATGTGAGATACACACACACACACACGAATACAACTTAGCCATAAAAAATGAAATAATGCTATTTGCAGCAACATGGATGATCTAGCATTATCATACTAAGTGAAGTCAGAGAAAGACAAATATTATATGATATAGCTTATATCTAGAATCTAAAAAATATGTGTGTGTGTGTGTATGTATACACACAAACAAATGAATTTATTTACAAAACAGAAATAGACCCACAGACATAGAAACAAATTTATGGCTACCAAAGGGGAAAGGGGTAGGGGAAGGATAAATTAGGAATCTGGTATTAATATATACATACTACTATATATAAAAGAGATAACCAATAAGGACTTACTATATAGCACAGGGAACTATACTTGATATTTTGTAGTAAACCTGTAAGGGAAAAGAATCTGAAAAAGAGTACAGACAACCAAATCACTTTGCTATACACCCAAAACTAATATAATACTAGAAGTCAACTATACTTCAGTAAAAATTAAAAAAAAAAACCCTGAGAAATCCAAAATTCAAAAAGACACGTACCACAATCTTCATGTACCACAATCTACACTATTTACAATAACCAAGACATGGAAGCAACCTAGACATCCACTGACAAATGAATAAAGAAGATGTGATACATATATACAATGGAATATTACTCAGCCATAAAAGGGAACAAATTTGAATCAGCTAAATTGAGGTGGATAAACCGAGAGCCTGTTAAAGAATGAAGTCAGAAAGTGAACAACAAGTATCAGACATTAATGTATATATACAGAATCTAGAAGAATGGTACTGATGAACCTATTTACAGGGCAGGAATAGAGACAAGGATATAGAGTACAGACTTGTGGACACAGTGAGGGAAGGAAAGCGTGGGATAATCAGAGAGTAGCATTGAAACATGTATACTACCATATGCAAAATAGAAAGCCAGTGGGATGTTGTAGTATAACACAGGGAGTTCAACTCAGTATAGCAAGTTCACTTTGTATAGCAAAGTGATTTGGTTGCCATGTGACAACCTAGAGGGGTGGGGTAGGAGGAAGGTTCAAGAGGGAACAGACATATGTATACTTATGGCTGATTCACACTGTTGTACAGCAGAAATCAATATAACATTGTAAAGCAATTATCCTCCAATGAAAAATAAATTTTTAAAAAATTTAAAAATAAAGAATAAATTGACCTTCAGTGGAAAGGAGAAAAAGAAATAGATAATCTGAAGGGACTAAATTACTCATTCTTTAAATTCAATCAGTAATCACAAACTCCCAACAGAAGTCCAGGACTGAACAGCTTCATAGAGGAATTCTATCAAACATATAAGGAAGAGTTAATCATTCTTTGTATGTTAATCCTATCTTCTCAAACTTCTCAAAACACTAGAGAGGCAGAAAGTGAAGTCACTCAGTCGTGTCCGACTCTTCTCGATCCCATGGACTGCAGCCTACCAGGCTCCTCCGTCCATGGGATTTTCCAGGCAAGAGTACTGGAGTGGGGTGCCATTGCCTTCTCCGAGAGGCAGGAACATTCCCAAATTCATTCTACAAGGCTAACATTACCATTACCCTTACACCAAAACTAGATGAAGACACTACAAAAAAAATTACAAGCCAATATCCTTAATATAGATGCAAAATAATCAACAAATATTAGCAATCAATATACAAACTGGATCATACATCATGATCAAGTGGAATTTATTCTATGGATGCAAGGACAGTTCAGGTTCAGTATCTGCAAATCAGTGTGCTACAACATATTATAAATAGAAAGGATAAAAAAAAATCACATGATCATGTCAATTATTGTTTAGTTACTAAGTCATATCCAATTCTTTGGGACCCCTTGGACTGTAACCTGCCAGGCTCCTCTGTCCATGGGATATCCAGGCAAGAAAGCTGGAGAGTGCCGCCATTTCCTTTCCAGGGGATCTTCCCAACCCAGGAATCGAACCCACTTCTCTTGTTTGGTTGGCAAATTCTTTACCACTGCGTCACCAAGGAAGCCTCAACCATCTCAGTGGATACAGAAAAATCATTTGACAAAAATTCAATACCCAATCATGATTTAAAACTCTTAGAAAAGTTGGTACAGAGGGAACACATCTCAACATAATAAAGGCCATATATGACAAACCCACACCTAGTATCATATCCAATGGTGAAAAACTGAAAGATTTTCTTCTAAAATCAGGAATAAGGTAAGGATGCCCACTCTCACCACTTCTATGTAACAAGTTATTGAAAGTCCTATGCACTATAATTAGAGGGAAAAAAAGAAATAAAAAGCAACCAAATTCTAAGGGAAGAAGTAAAACTGTCATTATTTGCATATGACATATTACATTTAAAAAAAAAACCTAAAGACTTCACCAAAAAGCTATTAGAAACAATAAATTAATTGCAGGGTATCAGATTAATACACAGAAACCTGTTGCTTTTCTAAACACTAGCATTGGAGTATTAAAAATAGAAAGCAAGAAACAATCCCACTTACAGTCACATCAAAAAGAATAATACACCTAGAAATAAACTTAACCAAGGAGCTAAAAAACTTATACCATGAGAACTCTTAAGACACTGATGAAAGAAACTCAAGATAATATAATACAAATAAATGGGAAGACATCCCATGTTCATGGATTGGAAAAATTTTGTTAAAATTCTTCTGTCCATACTTCTGTCAATGCAATTTATAGATTTAAAACAATCTCCAAACTATCCATGACACTTTTCACAGAACCAGAACAATAATCCTAAAATCGGTATGGAATCACAAAAGACCAAAGTAGCCAAAGTAATCTTGAGAAATAAGTAGTAAGGTCAAAGATTTATGCTCTCTGATTTTAGCCTATAGTACAAACTACAGTAGTTAGAGCAGTATGATATTGGTACAAAAAGACATAGAGAAATGTGAGAGAATAGAGATCCCCCAAAACAGCTATTCACATATGGTTGGTTAATTCATGACAAGGAAGGCAAAAATATATAATTAAGAAGAGACAGTCTCTTCAATAAGCTGGGTTGAGGAAACTGCACAGCTATGCATAAAAGAATGAAATTAGAACATTTACAAAGATCATACAAAAAAATAAACTCAAATGGATTAAAGACCTAAATGTAAGACCAGATACTATAAAACCACTAGAGGAAAACATGGGCAGAACATTCTTTGACCTAAGTGAAGTGAATTTGCTCAGTCGTGTCCAACTCTGTGACCCCATGGACTGTAGGCCTACCAGGCTCCTCGGTCCATGGGATTTTCCAGGCAAGAGTACTGGAGTGGGTTGCCATTTCCTTCTCCAGAGGATCTTCCTGACCCAGGGATCGAACCCAGGTCTCCCGCATTGTAGGCAATGCTTTAGCATCTGAGCTACCATGGAAGCCCCAAGTCTTAGTAATATTTTTTTGGATCTGTCTCATTAGGCAAGGGAAACAAAAGCAAAAATAGCCAAATGAGAGTTTATTAAAACTTAAAAGCTTTTGCACAGTAAATAAAATCATCAACAAAATGCAAACACAAGCTTCTAAATGGAAGAAGATATGTGCAAATGATACATCCAATAAGGCAGGGGTCCCAAACCTCTGGGCCATGGACCAGTACCTCCTGTCTGATCAGCGGCAGCATTAAATTAGAAATAAAGTACACAATAAATGTAATGCACTTGAGTCATCCCAAAACCAGCCCCCTATCCCAGTCCCTAGAGAAAATGTCTTCCATGAAAACGGTTCCTAGAGCCAAAAAGGTTGGGGACCACTCTAATAAGGGGTTACTGTCTAAAATATATAAAGAGATCATGCAAAATGACAAGAAAACAAGCAATCTGATTTTAAAATGGGCAAAAAATCTGAACAGACATTTTTACAAAGATAAATTTACAGATAACCAATAGGCACATGAAAAGATGCTCAACATTAGTAATCATTAGGGCAATACAAACCAAAACCATAATGAGAAAGTAACACACCACTGTAAAGCAACTATACTTCAATAAAAAATTTTTAGAAAACCACGAGATACTACCTCATATCAAGAATGGCTGTCATAAAAAAGACAACAAATTATCAGCACTGGCAAGGATGTGGAGAAAAGGGAACACTGATATACTGACTGTAGGAATATAAATTGGTAAGGATTTACTATAAAAACACTATGGAGATTCCTCAAATAATTAAAAATAGAACCATCATATAATCCAGCATTTTCACTCCTCAGTATTTATTTGAAGAAAATGAAAACACTAATTCAAAATGATACATGTACCCTTATTTTCATTGAAGCATTGTTTACAATACCCAAGATATGGAACCAAAGTGCCATTGATAGATGGATAAATATTACTCAACCATAAAAGAGAATGAAATCTTGTCATTTCTTACGAAATGGATGACCCAAATAGTATTATGCTAAGTATAATCAGTCAAACAAATACTATATGATTTCACATATATTCAGAATTAAAAAAACAAATGAGCAAACATAACCAAACAGAAACAATCACAGATTCATAGAACAAACAGGTGGTTGCCAGAGAGGAAGGATTTGAGGAAGGAACAAGATACAGAAATGGGAATCAAGAGGTACAAGCTCCTAGGTATAAACTAAGATACAAAGATGTACTGTACAGCATAGGGAATATAAACAGGATCTAACTATAATTTTAAGTATAATCTATAAAAATATCAAATCATGTTGTACATCTGAAACTAATATAACACTGTAAATCAACTATACATCAATTTAAAAAATCAGATAATCTTATCTTTACTCCCAAATCTATAAACCTATCTTTATCTAACTCAAGTCCATGTTCCAGCTGTACCATCTTTTTACAGTAGAAGAAATTCACTGTTCCCAGCAGGTCTGGACTACATCTTTTCTCCCTATTCACAGGTTTTGTACTTGCAGGAATGTTTTCTTGCTGCTGTAACATCAGCCTCCCTCTACTGAATTATTTCCATTAACAAACTTACTCAATTCTACCTCCTTTTAGTGTATCACTAATTTCTCTGCTTTTTAAGAGCAAAACTTCAAAAAAGTATTCTCTTTATTTACTGCCTTCACATTATTAATTTTGGCTTCTATCCATACCAGTCTATTAAAGCTTCTCTTTTTCAAGATGACCAGACACCTTCATGTCACAAAATCCAAAAGACATGTCTATCTTCAGCTTTCTTATTCACCAAAGGATCAGAACAATTCCTCCTTTTTGAAATATTGTTTTATATTTCTGTTCATGACACCATCCTGTTGACCTCCTCTTTCATCTAACCTAAAAACTTCTGTCTATCTAAAGTGTAATCAGGAGACTAGTGGCATTGACTGCTAATCTAAGAAGTTCCCAAATGCTAAGTCTGAGACCCATGACCCACTAAATCGGAACATCCAACTAATAAGACAGACCACCAGGGAAAAAAAGGGAAACAAGATGCTGGAGTAAAACAACTTGAGCTTGCCTTCTCTCATGAAATACAATTAGAACTGCTTGCTGAACCATCAGCAAAAAAGACTGGAACCTACCAAAAGAGACATTTTACATCCAAAGACAAAGAAATGGCAAAGAGATAGGAGGAGGAGTGGCTTTGAGATATAATCAAATCTCATACCACTGCATAGGCGACCCAGGAACTGAGATGGAGCTGACATAATGATAGAAATAAAGTGCATGACAAAAGTAATATGCTTCAGTCATTCTGAAACCATCTCCTACCCTGGATCTGTGGGAAAAATTGTCTTCCACAAAACAGTTTCTGGGGCCAAAAAGGTTGGGGACTGCTGATCAATGTGATATAGCATATTAACAAATGAAAGAATAAAAACGCCACAATAATCTATTTTGATGGAGAAAGAGCCTCTGATGCTATTCAACACCCATTTACAATAAAAAGAGAAAATCTACCTCAACATAATAAAGGCCAAATATGACAAATCGACAGGAAACATCATTCTCAATGGTGAAAAACTGAAAGCATTTTCTCTAAGATCAGGAACAAGACAAGAATGTCCACTCTCATCACTATTCATCAACATCATTTGAAGTCCTGGCCATGGCAATCAGAGAATAAACAGAAATTAAAGAAATCCAAATTGAAAAATAAGTAGTAAACCTGTCACTGCTTGCAGATGACATGCCACTTTATATAGACAATCCTAAAGATGCCACCAGAAAACTACTGCTCTATTGTGGATAAGAATCCCATAGAAGAAATGGAGTAGCCCTCATAGTCAACAAGAGTTTGAAATGCAGTACTTGGGTGCAAATTTTAAAACGACAGAAAGATCTTAGTTACTTTCCAAGACAAATGACTCAACATCACAGAAATCAAAATCTATGCCCCAACTAGTGGTGCCAATAAAAGCTGAACTTGACCAGTTCTATGAAGATGTACAACATCCTCTAGAACTAACAACAACAACAAAAAAAACTGTGATCACAGGAGACTGGTGTGCAAACGTAGGAAGTCAAGAAGAATACCCGGAATAATAGGCAAGTTTGGTCTTGGAGTACAAAATGAAGCAGGGCAAAGGCTAAAGAGTTTTGTCACTGGTCTAGCAAACACCCGCTTCCAATTTGACACTGGTCATAGCAAACACCCGCTTCCAATTTGACCAGAGATCAAACTGTCAACATTGACTAGACCGTGGAGAAAGAAAGCAAATTCCAGGCTACACTGCTTCTGCTTCACTGACTACACTAAAAAGCCTTTGACTCTCTGGATCACAACAAACTGTGGAAAACTCTTAAAGAGACAGGAGTACCAGATTGCCTAACCTATCTCTTCCAAAAATCTGTATGCAGGTCAAGAAGCAACAGTTAGAATCACACGTGGAACAACAGATTGGTCAAAACTGGTAAAGAAATATGACAAGGTTGCATATTATCACCCTGCTTACTTATTTAACAAGCTACAATCAAGACTGCCAGGAGAAATATCAACAACCTCATGTACGCAGATGATACCACTCGAATGGCCCAAAGTGAAGAAAAACTAAAGCACTTCTTGATGAAGGTGAAAGAGGAGAATCAAAAAGCTGGTTTAAAACTCACATTCAAAAATCTAAGATCATGGCATCTGGTCCCATCACTTTATGGCAAATAGAAAGGGAAAAAATGAAAGCAGTGACAGATTTTATTTTCTTGGACTCCAAAATCACTCTGGACAGTGACTGCAGCCATGAAATTAAAAGACATTTGCTCCTCAGAATGAAAGCTATGACAAATCTAGATAGTATATTAAAAAGCAGAGACATCATTTTGCTTACAAAGGTCCATATAGTCAAAGCCATGGTTTTTCTAGTAGTCTTGGATGGATGTGAGATTTAGACTAAAGGCTGAGCGCCAAAGAATACTTTGAATTGTGCAGCTCGAGAGGACTCTCGAGAGTCTCCTTGGACTGCAAGGAGATAAACCAGTCAATGCAAAAGGAAATCAAGTCTGAATATTTATTGGAAGGACTGATGATGAAGTTCCAATATTTTAGCCACTGATGTGAAGAGCCAACTCATTGGAAAAGACCCTGATGCTGGGACAGAGGGAGGGCAGGAGAAGAGGACGGAAGAGGATGAGATGGTTGGATAGCATAACTGACTCAATGACATGAATCTGAGCAAAGTCTGGGAGATACTGAAAAACAGGAACCTGGAGAGCTACAGTCCATGGGGTCGCAAAGAGTTGGACACAACTTGGTGACTGAAGAACAACAGCAGCAACAAACCAATGAATTTGGTAAACCTGCAGAGGACAAAATTAGTACACAGAAATCTCTGGCATTCCCATACACTAGCAATGAAAGACTGGAAACAGAAATTAAGGAAACAATCCCATTTACCTTTGCAACAAAAAGAATAAAATCGCTACAAATAAACCTATCTAAGGATGCAAAACACATGTACTCAGAAATCTAAAATATACTAATGAAAGAAATCAAAAGCAACACAAATACACGGAGAGATTACCATGTTCTTGGATCAGAAGAATACTGTGAACTTTATTACCCAAAACAATCTACATATCCAACGCAATCCCTATCAAATTACTAAAAGCATTTTTCATAGAGCTAGAACAAAAAAAGACCCTGAAAAGCCAAAGCAATTTTGAGAGAGAAAGAGTTAGAGGAATCAGGCTCCCTGACTTCATACTATACTACAAAGCTACAGTAATCAAGACCGTTGTTTACTGTTTAGTGGCTAAGTCACGTCTGACTCCTTTGTGACCCCATGGACTGCAGCCTGCCAGTCTCCATGGGGGATTTCCCAGGAAAGAATACTGGAGAGGGTTGCCATTTCCTCCTCCAGGGGATCTTTCCAACCCAGGTATCCAACTCAAGTCTCCTGCACTGGCAGGCAGATTCTTTACAACTCAGCCACCAAGGAAGCCCCAATCAAGACGGCAGTGGCATCAAAACCAGGACTGTAGAGCAATGAAACAGGATTGAAAGACCAGAGATAAAACACATATATGATCATCTAATCTGTGATCAAGGAGGCAACAATACATAATGGAGAAAAGACAGTCTCTTCAATAAGTGATGGTGGGAAAATTGGACAGCTACATGGAAAATAATGGAATTAGAACATTCTGTAACTCGAAACAGAAAAATAAAACCTCAAAATGGATTAAATACCTAAATGAAAGGCTGGACACTATAAAACTCTTAAGGGAAAACAGAGGCAGAACACTCTTGAGTACAAATCACAGCTTTCTAAGGCCCACTTGACTTCACATTTCAGGATGTCTGGCCCTAGGTGAGTGATCACACCATCGTGATTATCTGGGTCATGAAGCTCTTTTTTAGAGAACGCAAATCAAAATTATAAAGAGGTATCACCACACATCAGTCGGAAATGCCATCATCAATATGTCTACAAATAATAAATGCTGGAGAGGATGTGAAGAAAAAGGAATCCTCTTACACTGTTGGTGGGAATGTAAATTGATATAGCCATTAAGGGGAACAGTACGAAGATTCCTTTAAAAACTAAAAATAGAACTATCACATGACCCAGCAATCTTACTCTAGATATATACCCAGAGAAAACCATAATTCCCAAATATACATGCAGCCCAGCCTTCACTGCTACACTATTTACTATAGACAAGATACGGAAGCAAACTTAATGCCCACTGACAGAGGAATGAACAAAGATGTGATACATATGTGATACATGTACAATGGAATATTACTCAGCCATTAAAAAATAATGCCATTTGCAAAAACATGGGTGGACTTAGACATTACCAAATGACCATATTAAGTCAGAAAAAGACAATTATATGATATCACCTATATGTGGAACCTTTTTTTTAAATGATGCAAATAAATGTATTTATAAAACAGAAAATGACTTACAGATATCAAAAACAGATTTGTGACTGCCAAGATGATGGTGGAAACAAATATAGGGATGGGGCGGGATGGATCAGGAGTTTGGGAGGGACACGCACAGGCTACTACTTGTGGGATGGATGGCCAGCAGAGATCCTACTGTACAGTATGGGGAGCTCTAATCAGTGCTCTATGTAGCTTATTTGAATGGGAATCTATGAGGAAATGAATATATGTGTATGTATAACTGGGCCACTGTGCTGTACACTTTAGGCTATCACAACATTGTAAATCAATTATACTTCAATAAAATTATTTTTAAAAAACTACGAGATATCACCTCACCCTGGTCAGAATGGCCATCATCAAAAAGTCTACAAACAGGACTTCCTTGGTAGCCCAACACTTAAGGATCCACCTGCCGGACTTCCCTGGTGGTCCAGTGGATAAGAGTCCACCTGCCAGGAACACAAATTTGATCCCTGGTCTGGGAATGCCTCAGATCAACTAAGCCCATGTGCCACAATTCCTGAGCCCTCGCACTGCAGCTACTGAAGCCATTACACACAGAGCTCATGCTCCACCAATGAGAAGCCACCTCAATGCCTGCACACCAAAATGGGGAGCAGCCCCTGCTCACCAACCACAACTAGAGAAAACCCACAACAAAAACCCAGCAGAGCCAAAAAGAAAAAAAAAAAAAAAGAATTGGCCTGTCAGTGCAGCAACAATGGGTTTGATCCCTGGTCCAGGAAGATTCCACATGCACTGGGGCAACTGAGCCCATGGACCATAGCTAACTGAGCCAGTGCTCTAGAGCTCGTGAACCTCGAGCCCGTGTTCCACGAGAGGCCCCCACAATGAGAAGCCCAAGCACTGCAACAAAGAGTAGCCTCTGCTCACTGCAACTAGAGAAAGTTTGCACTCAGCAATGAAGACCCAGTGCAGCCAAAACTTAAATAAATAAATATAAATGTTTTTAAAGTCTACAAACAAGTGCTGGAGAGGGTGTGGAGAAAGGGAACCCTCCTACACTGTTGGTGGGAATGTAAGTTGGTGCAGCTACTATGGAGGACAGTATGGAGGTTCCTTCAAAAACTAAAAACAGAGCTACCATATGATCCAGCAATCACACTCCTGGGCATGTATCTGGAAGCTTCAAAAATCCATGCATCAATGGATGCAAAAATCCATCCAATCCATGGCTTCAAAGAATACATTCATCCCATTGTTCTGCCACATTGTTAACAACAGCCAGGACACAGAAGCAACCTAATAACCCATGGACAGAGGAATGGATAAAGAAGATGGGATATATATCCAATGGAATACTACTCAGCAATTAAAAAGAATGAAATACCATTAGCGCAACAGGGATGGACCTGGAAATTATAGTATTACATCAGTCAGACACAGAAAGACCAATACCATAAGTGAAGTACAATTTCACTTGTAAGAGGAATCTAAAAAAAAAAAAGGATACAAATAAGCTTATTACAAAACAGAAACACATTCAGAAAACGAACTTATGATTACCAAAGGAGAAAAGTAGAGAGAAGAGACAACTTGAGAGTTTGGGATTGACATATATATACTAAGATATTTTAAATAGATAACCAAACAAGATCTACTGTATAGCACAGAAAACTCTGCTTCATATTCTCTAAAAAGGTATAAGGGAAAAGATTCTGAAAAAGAATAGCTACAGATGCATATATAACTGAATCACTTTGCTAAATACCTGCAAGTAATACAACACTGCTAATCAACTGTTCAGTTCAGTTGCTCAGTCATGTCCAATTCTTTGCAACCCCATGGACTACAGCATGCCAAGCCACCCTGTCCATCGTCAACTCCTGGAGTTTACCCAACTCACATCCATTGAGCTGGTGATGCCATCCAACCATCTCATCCCGTCATCCCCTTCTCCTCCCACCTTCAATCTTCCCCAGCATCAAAGTCTTTTCAATTGAGTCAGCTCTACGCATCAGGTAGCCAAAGTATTGGAGTTTCAGTTTTAGCAGCACTCCTTCCAATGAATATTCAGGACTGATTGCCTTTAGGATGGACTGGTTGGATCTCCTTGCAGTCCAAGGGACTCTCAAGAGTCTTCTCCAACACCATAGTTCAATTCTTCAGTGCTGAGCTTTCTTTATAGTCCAACTTTCACATCCAAACATAACTACTGGAAAAACTATTAGGAACGAGTGTCTTTTAATTTCATGGCTATAGTCACCCTCTGCAGTGATTGTGGAGCCCAACTGTTTCCACTGTTTCACCTTTTATTTGCCATGAAATGATGGGACTGGATGCCATGATCTTACATTTCTGAATTTTGAGTTTTAAGCCAACTTTTTCACTCTCCTCTTTCACCTTCAAGAGGCTCTTTAGTTCTTCTCTTCTGCCATAAGGGTGGTGTCATCTGCATATCTGAAGTTATTGATAATTCTCTTGGCAATCTTGATTCCAGCTTGTGTTGCATCCAGCATGGCATCTAACTGGATGTACACTGCATATAAGTTAAATAAGCAGGGTGACAATATACAGCCTTGACATAATCCTTTCCCAATGTGGAACCATTCTGTTGTGCCATGTCCGGTTCTAACTGCTGCTTCTTGACCTGCATACAGATTTCTCAGGAGGCAGGTCAGGTGGTCTGATTTTCCCATCTCTTTCAGAATTTTCCAGTTTGTTGTGATCCACACAATCAAAGGCTTTGTAGTAGTCAATAAAGCAGATATTTTTCTCGAACTCTCTTGCTTTTTCAATGATCCAATGGACATTGGCAATTTGATCTCTGGTTCTTCTGCCTTTTCTAAAACCAGCTTGAAAATCAGGAAGTTCACGGTTCACATACTGATGAAGCCTTGCTTGGAGAATTTTGAGCATTACTTTGCTAGCGTGTGAGACAAGTGCAATTGTGTGGTAGTTTGAGCATTCTCTGGCATTGCCTTTCTTTGGGATTGGAATGAAAACTGACCTTTTCCGGTCCTGTGACCACTGCTGAGTTTTCCAAATTTGCTGGCATACTGAATGCAACACTTTCACAGCATCATCTTTTAGGATTTGAAATAGCTTAACTGGAATTCCATCACCTCCACTAGNGAAGTCACCTTATCCCTCATGAACCTCGACGGGTTCCTTCACACCCTTGCAGTGACTCCAGAATATCCCAACGTTTGTGTCTCCACTCGAGAGGAACACCGAGGTTCCCAACACAACTCAAGAGGAGCCCCGTGTCCCCATGCTCCGTTTGAGACCAGGGTTTCTTTCACTGATTCGTCCGGGAAGGATTCTAGCCAATCCTGTCGCATATCAAGAGGAGGCGCTCTCCACAAGAGTGTCCAGAGGAACTCTGGTGATCGCGCCACCTGTTCCATGAGACCCCCAGATGTCTCTGTCCACTCCATCTGAACATGGTGGCCCTAAGCCGCCTCAAAAATCACCCCGAAGATTGGCTCACATCACAGTGGCACATGTTTCAACCCTGTGGGAAAGACTCAAGGGGAATCCCCAGACCGCTCTGTCACCTCGATGGAAAGACTGACCCTGCAGCTACAGCTCGGGAGGAAAGCAGAGGTGCACGTCTCAACTCAAGAAGAGACCTGACTCCCCTGAGGAGCCTCCACAGAAAACCCAGGGTCCACGTCTGCAGTGGAGATGAATCCTTACGTGTCAGACGAGGACTCAGTAGCCAGACCGAGTCTCAAGGAATCCCCAGAGGCCCCTGGCAACTGGCTGACAGCCATGTCTTTCCAGAGGCCTCAGGGGTGAGTCCCTGGGGTCCACATCGAAACTCGAGAGAAACCTGCTGCAACTCAAGAAAAACCAGGAGGATCTCCCATCCAAGCCAAATGAGGCCCTTATCCTCTGCGGCCCCCACGGGAAGTCACCCCATCCCTCATGAACTTCGACGGGTTCCTTCATACCCTTGCAGTGATTCAAGAATATCCCAACATTCACCTCTCCACTCGAGAGGAACACCGAGGGTCCCACCACAACTCAAGAGGAGGCCCGTGTCCCCCTGCTCCGTTCGGGCACAAGGTTCCTTGCACTGATTTGTTTGAGAAGGATTCCTGCCAGTTCCCTCGCATATCACGAGGGGGCGATCTTCACTGGAGTGTCCAGAGGAACTCCCGAAGTCGAGCCACCTGTCCCACGAGACCCTCAGATATCTCGGTCCACTCCATCAGAACCTGGTGGCCCTGCGCCACCTCGACTGTCACCCCAAGTATTGGCTCCCACAACTTTGGCATATGTTTCAACCCTGTCGGAAAGCCTCAAGGGGAAGCCCCAGAAAACTGTGTCTACTCGACGAGAAGACTGACCCTGCAGCTACAGCTCGGGTGGAAAGCGGATGCACTTGTCTCCACTGCAGATGAGACCTGACTTCCCTGGGGAGCCAGCAGAGACAGCCTACGGTCCAAGTAAGCAGTGGAGGGAATACTCAGGCTCCAGACGAGGAATTAGGAGAAGGAACCGACTGCCAAGGAATCCCCAGAGGCCCCTGGAAACTCGCGTGGAGCCTGGCCTTTCTGGAAGGACCAGGAGCGGGTCCCTGTGGTAGCCATCGTAAGCCGAGAGAAACCTGCCATAACACGAGAAAAACCAGGAGGATCTAGCCTCCAAGCAAGATGAGGCCTTTTTCCTCTGCAGCGCCTCGTGGTAAGGCACGCCATCCCTCATTAAACTCGATGGGTTCCTTCACACACTTGCAGCGACTCAAGAATATCCTGACATAACGCTCTCCATGGGAGAGGAACACCGAGGGACCCGCCACAACTCAAGAGGACCCCAGTGTCCCCTGCTCAGCTCGAGATCAGGATTCCTTTCCCGGCTTCATCGGGGAAGGAATCCCGACGGGCCTGTCGCATGTCAAGAGTTTGCGCTTGCCACAGGAATGTCCAGAGGAACACTGGGGGTCGAGCCAGGTGATCCACGATACCCCCAGATGTCTCTGTCCACTGCATCGGAACCTGGTGTCCCTGCACCGCCTCGACTGTCACCCTGGAGATTGGCTGACATCATGGTGGCACGTGTTTCAACCCTGTGGGAAAGACTCGAGGGGAAGACCCAAACACTTGTGTCACCTCGACGGGAAGCCTGACACTTCGGCTACACCTCAGGAGGAAAGCACACGTGCACGTCTCAACTGGAGACGAGACCTGACTAAATTGGGGAGCCTCTAGAGAAACCCCACGGTCCAAGTAAGCAGTGGAAGGAATCCTCAGGCTCAAGAACAGGACTTAGGAGACGGCACCTAAGGCCAAAGAATCCCCAGATGCCCCTGGCAACTCGCATGGAGCCTGACCTTTCTGGAGGGCACAGGGGCGGGTCCGTGGGGTCCCCATCGTAACTCGAGAGGAACCTGCTGCAACTCGAGGAAAACCAGGAGGATCTCCCCTCCAGGTGAAATGAGGCCTTTGTCCTCTGAAGCACTTCACGGGACGTCACCCCATCCCTCATGAACCTCGACGGGTTCATTCACACGCTTGCAGCGACTCAAGAATACCCTAACAAACAGGTCTCCACGCGAGAGGAACACCGAGTTTCCCGCCACAACTCAAGAGGACCCCCGTTTCCCCCTGCTCAGCTCGAGATCAGGCTTCTTTTCTCAGCTTTGTCGGCAAAGGATTCCCAATGGTCCCTTCGCAAGTCAAGAGGAGGCACTTGCAACAGGAATGTCCAGTGGAACTCCAGGGGTCGAGCCACGTGATCCACGATATCCTCAGATGTCTCTACCCATTCCAGAGGAACCTGGTGGACCTGCACCACCTCGACTGTCACCCCGAAGATTGGCTCGCATCACTGAGGCACGTGTTTCAACCCTGTGGGAAAGCCTCGAGGGGAAGCCCCAGACCCCTGTGTCACCTCGACCAGAAGCCTGATCTTGGGGCTACAGCTCTCGAGGAAATCGGATGTGCACGTCTCCACTGGAGATGAGACCTGAGTCCATTGGGGAGCCTCCAGAGAAACTCCACACTCCAAGTAAGCAGTGGAGGGGATCCTCAGGTTCCAAAGGAGGAGTTAGGAGCAGGACCCGACTGCCAAGAAATCCCCAGAGGGGCCTGGCAACTCACGTGGAGTCTGGCCTTTCTGGAGGGCACAGGGGTGGGTCCCAGGGGTCCCCGTCCTAAATCGAGAGAAACCTGCCATAACTCGAGGAAAACCAGTAGGATCACCCCTCAATGCACAATGAGGCCCTTGTCCTCTGAGGCACCTCACGGGAAATCACCCCATCCCTCATGAACCTCGACGGGTTCCTTCACACCCTTGCAGTGACTCAAGAATATCCCTACATTCACATCTCCCCTCGAAAGGAACACCGAGTTTCCCACCACAACTCAAGAGAAGCCCCGTGTCCCCCTACTCCGTTCGANGAAATCACCCCATCCCTCATGAACCTCGACGGGTTCCTTCACACCCTTGCAGTGACTCAAGAATATCCCTACATTCACATCTCCCCTCGAAAGGAACACCGAGTTTCCCACCACAACTCAAGAGAAGCCCCGTGTCCCCCTACTCCGTTCGAGACCAGGGATCCTTTCACTGATTCGTCAGGCAAGGATTCCTGTCAGTCCTGTCGCATATCAAGAGGAGACGCTCTCCAAAGATGTGTCCAGTGGAACTCCGGGGATCACGCTACTAGTTCCACGAAACCCCCAGATGCCTCTGTCCACTCCATCGGAAACTGGTGGCCCTGAGCCGCTTCAACCGTCACCCCGACGATTGGCTCACACCTCGGTGGCACATGTTTCAACACTGTGGGAAAGCCTCGAGGGAAAGGCCCAGATCCCTGTGTCACATCGACAGGAAGCCTGACCCTGTGTCTTCAGCTCAGGAGGAAATTGGACGTGCACATCTCCACTGGAGATGAGACCTGACTCCATTGAGGAGCCTCCAGAGAAACCCCGCGGTACAAATAAGAAGTGGAGGGAATCCTCAGGCTCCAGACGAGGAGTTAGGAGCAGGACCCGACTGCCAAGAAATCTCCAGAGGCCCCTGGCAACTTGCGTGGATGCTGGCCATTCCAGATGGCACAGGGGCGGGTCCCAGGGGTCCCCATCTTATATCGAGAGAAACCTGCCACAACGCGAGAGAAACCAGTAGAATCTCCCCTCCAGGCAAAATGTGGCCCTTGTCCTCTGCGGCAACTCACGGGAATTCACCCCATTCCTCATGAACCTCGACGGGTTCCTTCAAACCCTTGCAGTGACTCAAGAATATCCTGAAATTCACATCTCCACTCGAGAGGAACACCAAGGTGCCACCACAACTCAACAGAACCCCCGTGTCCCCCTGCTCTGTTCAAGACCAGGGTTCCTTTCACTGATTCATCAGGGAAGGATTCCCGCCAGTCCTGTCCCATATCAAGAGGAGGCGCTCTCCACAGGAGTGTCCTGAGGAACTCCGGGGATCGCGTCACACGTTCCACGAAACTCCCAGATGTCTCTGTCCACTCCATCTGAACCTGGTGGCCCTGACCCGCTTCGACATTCACCCCGAAAATTGGCTCACACTATGGTGGCACGTGTTTCAACCCTGTGGGAAAGACTCGAGGGGAAGCCCCAGACCCCTTTGTCACTTCGACGGGAAGACTGACCCTGCAGCTACAGCTCGGGAGGAAAGCGGAGCTGCATGTCTTCACTCTAGAAGAGACCTGACTCCCCTGGGGAGCCTCCAGAGGTACCCCACGGTCGACGTCTGCAGTGGAGAGGAATCCTCAGGTGCCAGACGGGGCTTAGGAGCTGATACCGACTGCCAAGGAATCTCCAAAGGCCCCTGACAACTTGTGTGAAGCCTGGACTTTTCGGAGGCTCAAGGGCCGTTCCCTGTGGTCCACGTTGTAACTCGAGAGAAAGCTGCCACAACTCGAAGAAAACAAGGAGGATCTCCCCTCCAGGCGAAATGAGGCCTTGTCCTCTGCAGCATGTTGTGGGAAGTCACCCCATCCCTCATGAACCTCGACGGGTTCCTTCACACCCTTGCAGTGACTCAATAATATCCCAATATTCATGTCTCCATTCGAGATGAACACCAGGGTTCCAACCAGAACTCAAGAGGAGCCCCGTGTTCCCCTGCTCCGTTCGAAAACATGGTTCCTTTCACTGATTCGTCAGGGAAGGATTCCCGCCGGTCCCCTTGCATATCACGAGAAGGCGCTCTCCACAGGAGTGTCCAGATGAACTTCGGGGGTTGCGCCACTTGTTCCACGAGACCCCCAGATGTCTCCATCTGAACTTGGTGGCCCTGATCCGCCTCGATAGTCACCCCGAAGATTGTCTCACCACACAATGGCACGTGTTTCAACCCTGTGGGATAGACTTGAAAGGATGCCCCAGACCCCTGTGTCACCTCGACGGGAAGCCTGACCCTGCAGCTACAGCTCAGGAGGAAAGGAGCGGTGCATGTCTCCACTCAAGAAGAGACCTGACTCCCTTGGGGAGCCTCCAGCGGAACCCCACGTCAATGTCTGCAGCGGAGAGGAATCCTCAGGTGTCAGACGAGGACTTAGGAGACGGCACTGTCTGCCAAGGAATCCTCAGAGGCCCCTGGCATCTCGAGTGGAGCCTGGGTTTTCCGGAGAGCACAGGGGCGGGTCCGTGGGTCCCCGTCGTAACTCAAGAGTAACCTGCCACAACTCGAAAAAAACCAGGAGGAGCTCCCTTCCACGGCAGATGAGGCCCTCGTCCTCTGCGGCATCTGGCGGTAAGTCCCCTCATCCCTCTTGAACTTCCACGTGTTCCTTCACACCATTGCAGTGGCTCAAGAATATTCTGACATTCACGTCTCCACTCGAGAGGACACCCTGCGGTCCCTGGCATAAGTCGAGAGAAACTTGCCATAAATCTAGAAAAACCAGGAGGATCTCCCCTCCAAGCGAAATCAGGACGTTGTCCTCTGCAGCACCTCACGGGAAGTCATCCCATCCTTCACGAACCTCGACGGTTTCCTTCACACCTTTGCAGTGACTCAAGAATAGGCCGACATACATGTCTCCACTCGAGAGGAACACCGAGGTTTCCCCCACAACTCATGAGGATCCCTGTGTCCCCCTGCTCCGCGGGATATCAGGCTTCCTTTCACTTCTTCGTCAGGGATGGCTTCCCGACCGTCCCATCGCATCTCAAGAGGAGGTGCTATCCACAGGAGTGTCCAGAGGAAATCTGGGTGTCGCGCCACCTGTTCCATGAGACCCCCAGGTATCTCTGTCCACTCCATTGGAACCTGGTGGCCCTGCTCTGCCTCGACAGTAACACCGAGGATTTGATCCCAACACGTTTGCACGTAGTTCAACCCTTGGGAATGCCTCGAAGGTAAGCCCCAGAACCCTGAGTCACCTCGCTGGGAAGACTCACCCTGCAGCTACAGCTCGAATGGAAAGTGGACGGGCACGTCTCCACTGCAGATGAGACCTGACTCTCCTGGGGAGCCTCCAGAGAAAGCCCATGGTCCACGTCAGCATTGGGAGGAAACCTCAGGCTCTAGACGAGGACTTAAGAGCCGGCCCAGACTGCCAAGGAATCCCCAAAACCCCCTGGTAACTCACATGAGCCTGGCCATTCTGGAGGGCACAGGGGAGTTTCCCTGGTGTTCCCGATGTAACTCTATAAGAACCTGCCATAACTCGAGAAAAACCAGGAGGATCTCCCCTCCAGGCGAAATGAGGCCCTTGTCTTCTGTGGCACCTCGCTAAAAGTCACCCCATCCCTCAAGAACCACGACGGGTTCCTTCACACCCTTACAGCGACATAAGAATATCCTGACATACATGTCTCCACTAAAGAGGAACACCAAGGTTCCCACCACAACTCAAGAGGAGCCAGATGTCCCCCTTTTCAGCTCGAGATCGGGCTTCCTTTCCCGGCTTCGTTGGGGAGGTTCTCGATGGTCCCGTCACATGTCAAGGGGAGGCACTTGCCACAAGAATGTCCAGAGGAACTGCGGGGATAGAACAACGTGATCCATGATAACCCCAGATGTCTCTGTCCATTCCAGAAGAACCTGGTGGCCCTGCACCGCCTCGACTGTCACCCCGATGATTGGCTCACAGCACGGTGGCACGTGTTTCAACTGTGAGGGAAAGCCTCGATGGGAAGCCCCAGACCCCTGTGTCACCTCGATGGGAAGCCAGACCCTGCAGCTCCAGCTCGGGAGGAAAGCGGAGGTGCACCTCTCCACTCAAGAAGAGACCTGACACCCCTGGCTAGCCCCTAGAGGAACCCCACGGTCCACGTCTGCAGTGGAGGGGAATCCTCATTTGCCAGACGAGGACTTAGTAGCCGGAACCAACTGCCAAGGAATACCCAGAAGTCCCTGGAAACTCTCATGGAGCCTGGCCTTTCTGGGGGCTTCAGGAGGGGGTCCCTGGGGTCCACGTCGGAACTCGAGAGGAATCTGCCACAACTCGAGAAAAACCAGGAGGATCTCCCCTCCAAGCGAGATGAGGCCCTTGTCCTCTGCGGCACCTCACGGGAAGTCACCCCATCCCTCATGAACCTCGAAGGGTCCCTTCACATCCTTGCAGTGACTCAAGAATAGTCCGACATACACGTCTCCACTCGAAAGGAATACCNATCTCCCCTCCAAGCGAGATGAGGCCCTTGTCCTCTGCGGCACCTCACGGGAAGTCACCCCATCCCTCATGAACCTCGAAGGGTCCCTTCACATCCTTGCAGTGACTCAAGAATAGTCCGACATACACGTCTCCACTCGAAAGGAATACCGAGGTTCCCCCCACAACTCAAGAGGAACCCCGTGTCCCCCTGCTCTGCACGAAATCAGGCTTCCTTTCCCTACTTCGTCATGGATGGATTACCGACCATCTCATCGCATACCAAGAGGAGGTGTTCTTCACAGAAGTGTCCAGAGGAACTCCGGGGGTTGAGCCACCTGATCTATGATACCCCCAGATGTCTCTGTCCATTCCACAGTAACCTGGTGGCCCTGCACCGCCTCGACTGTCACCCCGATGATTGGCTCCCACCATGTTGGCACATGTTTCAACCCAGTTGGAAAGCCTCGAGGGGAAGCCCTAGAACCCTGTGTAACCTCGATGGGAAGACTGACCCTACAGCTACAGCTCGGGTGGAAAGCTGAGGTGCACGTCTCCACTGCAGAAAAAATGTGACTCCCCTGGGGAGCCTGCAGAAAAAGCCCACAGTCCAAATTAGCAGTGGAGGGAATCCTCAGGCTCCAGACGAGCACTTAGGAGTCTGAACCGACTGCCAAGAAATCCCCAGAGGCCCCTGGCAACTCAAGTGTAGCCTGGCCTTTCTGGAGGGCACAGGGCGGGTCCCTGGGGTCCTGTGGTAACTCGAGAGGAACTTGCCATAACTCGAGAAAACCAGGAGGATCTCGCCTCCAGGCGAGATGAGGCCTTTTTCCTCTGCAACACCTCGCAGGAAGTCACCCCATCTCTCATGAACCTCGATGGGTACGTTCACACGCTTGCAGTGACTCAAGAATATCTCGACACACAGGTCTCCATGCAAGAGGAACACCGAGGTTCCCATCACAACTCAAGAGGACCCCTGAGGCCCCCTGTTCAGCTCGAGATCAGGCTTCCTTTCCCGGGTTTGACAGGAGGTTCCCGATGGTCCTGTCACATGTCAAGAGGAGGCGCTTGGCACAAGAATGTCCAGAGGAACTGCGGGGGTCGAACCACGTGATCCACGATAACCCCAGATGTCTCTGTCCATTCCAGAAGAACCTGGTGGCCCTGCACCGCCTCGACTCTCATCCCAGAAATTGGCTCACACCACGGTGACACGTGTTTCAACCCTTTGGAAAAGCCTCGATGGGAAGCCCCAGACCCCTCTGTCACCTCGACGGGAAGCCTGACCCTGCAACTACAGCTCAGGAGGAAAGTGGTGGTGCACGTCTCCACTCCGGAAGAGACCTGACTCCCTTGGGGAGGCTCGAGAGGAACACCACATTCCACGTCTGCAGTGGAGATTAATCCTCAGGTGTCAGACGAGCCCTTAGGAGCCAGAACCGACTGCCAAGGAATCCCCAGAGGCCCCTGGCAACTCGCGTGGACCCTGGCCTTTCCAGGAGTGGGTCCTTGGCGTCCCCATCGAAAGTTGAGAGGAACGTGCCGTAACTTGAGAAAAACCAGGAGGATCTCCCCTCCAGGCGAGATGAGGCCTTTTTCCTATGCAGCACCTCACGGGAAGTCACCCCATCCCTCATGAACCTCGACGGGTTCCTTCACATGCTTGCAGCAACTCAAGAATATATCGATATATTAGTCTCCATGCGAAGGAACACCGAGGGTCCTGCCACAACTAAAGAGGGCATCCGAATCCCCCTGCTCAGCTTGAGATCAGACTTCCTTTCCCAGCTTCGTCTGGAAGGTTTCCCGACAGTCTCGTCCAATGTCACAAGGTGGCGCTTGCCACAGGAATGTCGAGAGTAACTCCTGTGATCGAGCCACGAGATCCACGATACCCCAGATGTCTCTGTCCATTCCAGAGGACCCTGGTGGCCCTGCACCGCCTCGACTGTCACCCCGAAGATTGGCTCCCACAACGGTGGCACGTGTTTCAACCCTGTGGGAAAGCCTCGAGGGGAAGCCCCAGACCCCTGTGTCACCTCGACAGGAATCCTGACCCACGGTACAGCACGGGAGGAAACCAACGTGCACGTCTCCCCTGGAGATGAGACGTGACTCCATTGGGGAGCCTCGAGAGCATCCCCACGGTCCAAGTAAGCCGTGGAGGGAATCCTCAGACTACAGACGCAGACTTAGGAGCAGGCCCCGACTGCCAAGAAAGCCCCAGAGGCCCCTGGCAATTCGCGTGGAGCCTGGCCTTTCCAGAGGCACAGGGGCGGATCCCTGGGTTCTCCATTGTAACTCGAGAGAAACCTGCCACAACTCGAGAAAAACCAGGAGGATCTCTCCTCCAGGCGAAATAAGGTCCTTATCCTCAGCGGCACCTCACGGGAAGTCACCCCATCCCTCATGAACCTCGACGGGTTCTTTCACACCCTTGCAGTGACTCCAGAATATCCCGACATTCAGGTCTTCACTCGAGAGGAAAACCAAGGTTCCCACTGCAACTCAAGAGGATACATGTGTCCCCTGCTCTGCACGAAATCAGGCTTCCTTTCCCTGCTTCTTCAGGGTTGGATTCCCGACCGTCCCATAGCATCTCAAGAGGAGGTGCTCTCCACAGGAGTGTCCAGAGGAACTCTGGGGATCACGTCACCTGTTCCATGGGACTCCCAGCTGTCTCTGTCCACACCATCGGAACCTGGTGACCCTGTGCCGCCTCGACTGTCACCCCAAGGATTGGCTCCCACCACGTTGGCATGTGTTTCAACCCTGTGGGAAAGCCAAGAGGGGAAGCCACAGACCCCTGTGTCACCTCGACGGGAAGCCTGAGCCTGCAGCTACAGCTTGGGAGGAAAGCGGAGGTGCACGTCTCCACTAAAGACGAGACCTGATTCCCCTGGGGAGCTTCCAGAGGAACCCCACGGTCCATGTCTGCAGTGGAGAGGGATCCTCAGATGTCAGATGAGGACTTAGGAGCCGGAAACGACTGACAAAGAATCTGCTGTGACCCCTGGCAATTCGAGTGGAGCCTGGCTTTTCCGGAGGGCCCAGAAGCAGTTCCCTGGGTCCCCATCGTAAGTTGAGAGAAACCTGCCACAACTCGAGAAAAACCAGAAGGATCTCCCCTCCAGGCGAAATGTGGCCTTTTTCCTCTGCAGCACCTCACGGGAAGTCACCCCATACCTCATGTACCTCGATGGGTTCTTTCACATGGTTGCNCCCTCATGAACCTCGACGGGTTCTTTCACACCCTTGCAGTGACTCCAGAATATCCCGACATTCAGGTCTTCACTCGAGAGGAAAACCAAGGTTCCCACTGCAACTCAAGAGGATACATGTGTCCCCTGCTCTGCACGAAATCAGGCTTCCTTTCCCTGCTTCTTCAGGGTTGGATTCCCGACCGTCCCATAGCATCTCAAGAGGAGGTGCTCTCCACAGGAGTGTCCAGAGGAACTCTGGGGATCACGTCACCTGTTCCATGGGACTCCCAGCTGTCTCTGTCCACACCATCGGAACCTGGTGACCCTGTGCCGCCTCGACTGTCACCCCAAGGATTGGCTCCCACCACGTTGGCATGTGTTTCAACCCTGTGGGAAAGCCAAGAGGGGAAGCCACAGACCCCTGTGTCACCTCGACGGGAAGCCTGAGCCTGCAGCTACAGCTTGGGAGGAAAGCGGAGGTGCACGTCTCCACTAAAGACGAGACCTGATTCCCCTGGGGAGCTTCCAGAGGAACCCCACGGTCCATGTCTGCAGTGGAGAGGGATCCTCAGATGTCAGATGAGGACTTAGGAGCCGGAAACGACTGACAAAGAATCTGCTGTGACCCCTGGCAATTCGAGTGGAGCCTGGCTTTTCCGGAGGGCCCAGAAGCAGTTCCCTGGGTCCCCATCGTAAGTTGAGAGAAACCTGCCACAACTCGAGAAAAACCAGAAGGATCTCCCCTCCAGGCGAAATGTGGCCTTTTTCCTCTGCAGCACCTCACGGGAAGTCACCCCATACCTCATGTACCTCGATGGGTTCTTTCACATGGTTGCAGTGACTCAAGAATATCCCGACATACAGGTTTCCACCCCAGAGGAACACCGAAGGTACCGCCACAACCCAAGAGGACCCCGGTGTTCCCCTCCTCAGCTCGTGATCAGGCTTTCTTTCCCAGCATCGTCGGTGAAGGGTTCCCACGATCCCATCACATGCCAAGAGGAGGCGCTTGCCACAGGAATGTCCTGAGGAACTCCGGGGGTCTAGCCACGTGATTCACAATACCCCTAGAGTCCTTGTCCATTCCAGAGGAACCTGGTGGCCCTGCTCCACCTTGACTGTCACCCCGAAGATTGGCTCCCACCATGGTGGCACGTGTTTCAACCCTGTGGGAAATACTCGAGGGGAAGCCCCAGACCCCTGTGTCACCACGACGAGAGAACTAACCCTGGGAATACAGCTCAGGAGGAGAGCGGACATGCATGTCTCCAGTGGAGATGAGACCTGACTCCATTGGGGAGCCTCCAGAGAAAACCCATGGTCCAAGAAAGCAGTGGAGGGAATCCTCACGCTCCAGACGAGGACTTAGGAGCAAGCCCCGACTGCCAAGATATCACCAGAGGCCCCTGGCAACTCACGTGGAGCCTGGCCTTTCTGGAGGGCATGGGGCGGGTCCCTGGGGTCCCTTCGTAAGTTGAGAGAAAACTACCCCACCTCGAGAAACACCAGGAGGATCTCCCCTCTAGGCGAAATGAGGCCCTTGTCCACTGCAGCACCTCCCGGGAGTCACCCCATCCCTCATGAACCTCGACGGGTTCCTTCACACCCTTGCAGTGACTCCAGAATATCCCCACATTCAGGTCTCCACTCGAGAGAAACACCAAGGTTCCAACCACAACTCAAGAGGAGCCCCGTGTCCCACTGCTCCATTCGAGATGATGGTTCATTTNCTCGACGGGTTCCTTCACACCCTTGCAGTGACTCCAGAATATCCCCACATTCAGGTCTCCACTCGAGAGAAACACCAAGGTTCCAACCACAACTCAAGAGGAGCCCCGTGTCCCACTGCTCCATTCGAGATGATGGTTCATTTCACTGATTCTTCAGGGAAGGATTCCCACCAGTCCTGTGGCATATCAAGAGGTGGCACTCTCCACGGGAGCTTCCAGAGGAACTCTGGGGGTCACGCCACCTGTTCCACGAGATGCCCAGATGTCTCTGTCCACTCCATCAGAACCTGGTGGCCCTGCGCCACCTTGACTGTCACTCTGAGGATTGGCTGCCACCACGTTAGCATGTGTTTCAACCCTGTGGGACAGCCTCGAGGGGAAGCCCCAGACCCCTGTGTCACCTCGATGGGAATCCTAAACCTGCAGCTACAACTCAGGAGCAAAGCGGACTTGCACGTCTCCACTCAAGACGAGACCTGAACCCTTGGGAAGCCTCAAGAGGGAACCCATGGTCCACGTCTGCAGTGGAGAAAAATCCTCAGGTGTCAGACGAGGACTTAGGAGCCGGAACCGAATGCCAAGGAATCCGCAGAGGCCCCTGGCAACTCCTGTGAAGCCTGGCCTTTCCAGAGGGCCCAGGAGCGAATCCCAGGGGTCCCCGTCGTATGTTGAGAGGAAACTGACGTAACTCGAGAAAAACCAGGAGGATCTCCCCTCCAGGCAAGATGAGGCCTGTTTTCTCTGCAGCACCTTGCGGGAAGTCACTCCATCCCTCATGAACCTCAACGAGTTCCTTAACACGATTGCAGCGACTCAAGAATATCCTGACATACAGGTGTCCATGCGAGAGGACACCAAGGGTCACACAACAACTCAAGAGGACCGTCGATTCCCCATGCTCATCTCAGGCTTCCTTTCCCAACTTCATCAGGTAAGGATTCCTGACGGTCCCGTTGCATGTCAAGAGGAGGTGCTTGCCACAGGATTGTTCAGAGGAACTCCAGGGGTCGAGCCACGTGATCCACAATACCCCCAGATGTCTCTGTCCATTCCAGAGGAACCTGGTGGCCCTGCACCACCTCAACTGTCACCCCAAATATTGGCTCCCACAACGGTGGCACGTGTTTCAACCCTGTGGGAAACCCTCGAGNCGAGCCACGTGATCCACAATACCCCCAGATGTCTCTGTCCATTCCAGAGGAACCTGGTGGCCCTGCACCACCTCAACTGTCACCCCAAATATTGGCTCCCACAACGGTGGCACGTGTTTCAACCCTGTGGGAAACCCTCGAGGGGAAGCCCATAGACCCCTGTGTCACCTTGACAGAAAGCGTGAAACTGCAGCCAAAGCTTGGGCGGAAAGTGGAAGTGCACGTCTCCACTCAAGAAGAGACCTGACTCCCCTGTGGAGCATCCAGAGGAACCCCGCAGCCCACGTCTGCAGTGGAGAGGAATCCTCAGGTCCCACAGGAAGATTTAGGAGCCACAACCAACTGTCAAGGAATCCCCAGAGGCCCTTGGCAACTCGCTTTGAGCCTGTCCTTTTCGGAGGCCTCAGGGGCGGGTCCCTGTGGTCCATGTTGTAAGTCGAGAGGAACATGCCGCAACTCGAGGAAACCCAGGAGGATCTCCCCTCCAAACAAGATGAGGCCCTTGTCCTCTGTGGCATCTCACGGGAAGTCACCCCATCCCTCATGAACCTCGATGGGTACTTTCAGACCATTGCAGTGACTCAAGTATGGCCTGACATACATGTCTCCACTCAAGAGGAATATCGAGGGTCCCCCCACAACTCAAGACGGACCCCGTGTCCCCCATCTCTGCACGAAATCAGGCTTCCATTCCCTGCTTCTTCAGGGATGGATTCCCGACCGTCTCATCGCAACTCAAGAGGAGGTTCTCTCCACAAGAGTGTCCAGGGGAACTCCGGTGTTCACGCCACCTGATCCACGAAATGCCCAGATGTCTCTGTCCACTCCATCAGAACCTGGTGGCCCTGCACCACCTCGACAGTCACCCCGAAGATTGGCTCCCACCACCATGGCCCATGTTTCAACCCTGCAGAAAAGACTCGATAGGATGCCCCAGAACCCTGTGTCACCTTGACGGGAAGCCTGAGCCTGCGGCTACAGCTCGGGATGAAAGAGGAGGTGCAAATCTCCACACAAGGTGAGAGCTGACTCCCCTGGGGAGCCTACAGAGGATCCACATGGTCCACGTCTGCAGTGGAGAGGAATCCTCAGGTGCCAGACGAGGACTTAGGAGCTGGAACCAGCTGCCAAGGAATCCCCAGAGGCCCCTGGCAACTTGTCTGGAGCCTGGCCTTTCCATAGGGCCCAGGTGCGGGTCCCTGGAGTCCCCGTCGTAAGTTTAGAGAAACCTGCGGCAACTCGAGAAAAACCAGGAGGATCTCTCCTCCAGGCGAGATGAGGCCCTGTCCTCTGCGGCATCTCGCGGGAAGTCACACCATCCCCTCATGAACCTCAATGGGTTCCTTCACACGCTTGCAGTGACTCAAGAATATCCCAATATTCAGGTCTCCACTCGAGAGGAACACCGAGGTTCCCACCACAAGTCAAGATGAGCCCCGTGTTCCCCTGCTCCGTTTGAGACCAGGGTTCCTTTCACTGATTCGTGGGGGAAGGATTCCCGTCGGTCCCCTCGCATGTCACGAAAAGGCACTCTCCACAGGAGTGTCTTGAGGAACACTGGGGGTCGTTCCACCGGTTCCACGAGACCCCCAGGTGTCTCTGTCCACTCCATCTGAACCTGGTGGCCCGGAGCCGTCTCGACAGTCACCCCGAAGATCGCTCACTCCACGGTGGCACGTGTTTCAACCCTGTGGGAAATACTCGAGGGGAAGCCACAGTCCCCTGTGTCACATCGACTGGAAGCCTGGCTGTGCAGCTACAGCTCGGAAGGAAAGCGGAGGTGCATGTCTTCGCTCAGGAAGAGACCTGACTCCCCAGGGGAACCTCCAGAGGAACCCCACGTTCCACGTCTGCAGTGGAGAGGAATCCTCAGTTGCCAAAAGAGAACTTAGGAGCCGGACCCGACTGCCAAATTATCCCCAGAGGCCCCTGGCAACTCGTGTCTAGCCTGGCCTTTGAGACCTGAGGGGCGGGTACCTGGCATCCACGTCGTAACTATATAGGAACCTGCCACAACTCGACCAAAACAAGGAAGATCTCTCCTCCAAGAGAGATAAGGCCCTTGTCCTCTGCAGCACCTCACAGGAAGTCACCCCATTTCTCATGAACCTCTACGGGTTACTTCACACCCCTGCAGTGACTCAAGAATAGTGTGCCAAACACATCCCCACTCAAGAGGAACAGCGAGGGTCCCCCCACAACTCAAGAGGAACCCCGTGTCCCCCTGCTCCGCATGAAATCAGTCTTCCTTTCCCTGCTTCATCAGGGATGGATTCCTGACCGATCATGGCATCTCAAGAGGAGGTGCTCTCCACAGGAGTTTCCAGAAGTACTCCGGGGTTCGTGTCACCTGTTCCACGAGACCACCAGATGTCTCTGTCAACTCCTTCAGAACCTGGTGGCCCTGCACTGCCTCAAATATCACCCCGAGAAATTGCTCCCACCACTTTGGAAGGTGTTTCAACCCTGTGGGAAAACCTCAAGGGGAATCCCCAGACCCTTGTGTCACCTCGACGGGAAGCCTCACTCTGCAGCTACAGCTCGGGAGAAAAGCAGACTTGCACGTCTCCACTGGAGACGAGACCTGACTCCATTGGGGAGCCTCAAGAGAAACCCCACGGTCCAAGTAAGCAGTGGAGGGAATCCTCAGGCTCCAGACGAGGACTTAGGAGCAGGCCCCGACTGCCAAGAAATCACCAGAGGCCCCTGGCAACTTTCTGGAGAGCACACGGGCGGGTCCCTGGGGTCCCCATTGTAAGTCAAGAGAAACCTGCCGCAACTCGTGAAAAACCAGGAGGATCTCCCCTCCAGGCGAAATGAGTCCCTTGTCCTCTGCGGCACCTCACGGGAAGTCACCCCATCCCTCATGAACCTCGACGGGTTCCTTCACACCCTTGCAGTGACTCCAGAATATCCCGACATTCATGTCTCCACTCGAGAGGAACACCGAGGTTCCCACCACAACTCAAGAGGAGCCCCGTGTCCCCCTGCTCTGTTTGAGACCAGGGTTCCAATCACTGATTCGTCAGGGAAGGATTCCCGCCAGTCCTGTGGTATCTCAAGAGGAGGCGCTATCCACAGGAGTGTCGAGAGGAACTCCGGGGGTCGTGCCATGTGATCCACGATACCCCGAGATGTCTCTGTCCATTCAGGAGGAACCTGGTGGCCCTGCACTGCCTCGACTGTCACCCCGAAGTTTGGCTTCCACCATGATGACCCGTGTTTCAGCCCTGTGGGAAAGACTCTAAAGCATGCCCCAGATCCCTGTATTACCTCGACGGGAAGACTGACCCTGTCCCTACAGCTGGGGATGAAAGCGGAGGTGCAAGTCTCCACACAATACGAGACCTGACTCCCCTGGGCAACCTCCAGAGGAACCCCACAGTCCAAGTCTGCAGTGGAGAGGAATCCTCAGGTGCCAGACGAGGACTTAGGAGCCGGAACCAGCTGCCAAGGAATCCCCAGAGGCCACTGGAAACTAGCGTGGAGCCTGGCCTTTTCGTATGGCACAGGGGCGGGTCCCTGGGGTCCCTGTCATAAGTCGAGAGAAACCTGTGGCAACTCGAGAAAAACCAGGAGGATCTCCCTTCTAGGCGAGATGAGGCCCTTGTCCTCTGCCACACCTTGTGAGAAGTCACCCCATCCCTCATGAACCTCGACGGGTTCCTTCACACGCTTGAAGTGACTCAAGAATATATCAATATTCATGTCTCCACTCGATAGGAACACCGAGGTTCCCACCACAACTCAAAAGGAGCCCCGTGTTTCCCTCCTCCGTTTGAGACCAGGGATCCTTTCACTGATTCGTCGGGGAAGGATTCCCGCCTGTCCCCTCACATGCCACGAGGAGGCGCTCTCAAGAGGAGTGTCCAGAAAAACTCCAGAGGTCACACCACTTGTTCCACAAAACCCCCAGATGTCTCTGTCCACTCCATCTCAACCTGGTGGCCCTAAGCCGCCTCGACAGTCACCCTGAAGACTGGCTCACACCACGGTGGCACGTGTTTCAACCCTGTGGGAATGACTCGAGGGGATGCCCCAGATCCCTGTGTCACCTCTACCAGAAGCCTAAGCCTGCAGCTACAGCTTGGGAGGAAAGCGGAGGTGCACGTCTCCACTCAAGATGAGATCTGACTCCCCTGTGGAGCCTCCAGAGGAATCCCACGGTTCACGTCTGCAGTGGAGAGGAATTCTCAGGAGACAGATGAGGAATTAGGAGCCGGAACCAACTACCAAGGAATCCCCAGCGTCCTCTGGCCACTCGCGTGGAGCCTGGCATTTCTGGAGGGCCCAGGAGCGGGTCCCTGGGCCCCCCTCATAAGTCGAGGGGAACCTGCCATAACTCGATAAAAACCCAGATGATCTCCCCTCCAGGCGAGATGAGGCCTTTTTCCTCTGCAGCACCTCGCACGAAGTCACTCCATTCATCATGAACCTCAACGGGATCCTGCACATGCTTGCAGCAACTCAAGAATATCCCAACATACAGGTCTCCCCGCGAGAGGAACACCGAGGGTCCTGCCACAACTCAAGAGAACCACCGTATCCCCCTGCTAAGCTCGAGATCAGGCTTCCTTTCAAGGCCTCATCGGGGAACTGTTCCCAACGGTCCCGTCACATGTCAAGAGGGAGGCGCTTGCCACAGGAATGTCCAGAGGAACACCGGGGTTCGAGCCACGTGATCCACGATACCCCCAGATGTCTCTGTCCATTCCAGAGGAACCTGGTGGCCCTGNGCTTGGAAAAAGTCTGCAGAAAAAATCATGGTTTCGATAAGGGCAAAACTGCTAGAATGTTGGGTGACTCTGTATGACCTTGCATCTTTCATTTCCCTCTATGCACAAAAAGGTGTACAAGTACTGTTTAAAAATAAAGCTATGGATCTCGCTCATCAAAGCAGCTTGATCTCCTCGTGTCAATCATTTTCTACCTCTTACTCTCTCTTTCAGGCTAGTTCCCATTTGGAGTACAGAGATCCCCCGTGTCTACTAATTTGCCTGGGTTTCTAAGACCTGAACGGGAAGGCGCCCTGCGCCTTCACTCCCTTGGGAGACCGGGAAGGCACCTGCGGCCTCACGTAGACGGTACAAGTCTCTTGTCTTGAGACTTTATTGATTTTCTGTATAAACCAAGGAACATCAGCCTCTTTTCTTCTCTCCTTATTTTCTTGTCTACAACATTCTTATCTGTCTCTCTCTCTCTAAATCAATCGCAATCACCGACGCCGTTCCTCCTTCGTGTTTCCCTGGATCCTGTGGGGGCTGGACCCCAGCGCTGGTCTACCTAGGTTCAAATTCTGACTTTATGACCTTCCTGTGGGTTCCTTTTCCTTATCTATTAAAAATAAGTGCAATACATCTGCTGTGATGAGTTAAAACAATGCCTAGCATATACTAAGTGCTGTTTAAGCATTTGATATAATGATTGCATATATTTGATGGCAAGGACCCCCTTGATTGTCTCTATATTCCTGACACTTAGAACACCCAGTTTACAAAAGTTTGTCAAATGACTATCGTTCCCTTTCATTGTTCCATTTGTATTAGTGATAGAGTCTACAGTTTCCCAAAGCTTTATTGATGTTTTTACCCGAGGATCACCAATTAATGGGGCTTCCCTGATAGCTCAGTTGGTAAAGGGTCTGCCTGCAATGCAGCAGACCCCAGTTCGATTCCTGGGTTAGGAATATCCTCTGGAGAAGGGATAGGCTACTCATTTCAGTATTCTTGGGCTTCCCTTGTGGCTCAGCTGGTAAAGAATCTGCTCGCAATGTGGGAGACCTGGGTTCGATCCCTAGGTTGGGAAGATCCCCTGGAGAAGGGAAAGGCTACCCACTCCAGTATTCTGGCCTGGAGAATTCCATGGACTGTATAGTTCATGGGGTCACAAAGAGTCAGACATGACTGAGTGACTTTCACCAATTAATGTCCCTTCACAGTCTATTTTACATGCATTTATTTAATTCTATTCACATCGGCAACTGTCACACAAACTACAAAAAGTACAAAAGCATAATCCATCTTCCAATACCAGGTCAGGGTCAAGTTGAAAGAGAGGAACTATACAGTAAATCACAAGAAGAGTTCAGGTGTCCTGAACAAAGCACACTGCCTGTCACATGATGTATTTAAAGCTGTAAATACTGCCACAGGAGAATCTCTTGTCTTTGCAGCGGCCACACAGTTCCTGCCGATGGGGCCTCCTTAGATTGATGTGTCTTTTCTTTTGAGGGCAGGAACAACGAGACTTTGAACAGGTCTTTAGAAAAGAAGCAACAGTTTGGGCACTAAATGATCAAATTTAGTTGGTCAGATAAAAATATTCCTCCCTATCACTCATACCTGCTATCTTTATCCTTTGAATCCCACAAGAAGTCCGAGACTAAGTTTTACAAGACCACTTACTGCCCATAAAGTGTCATGCATTTTTTTTCCAGATGAATGGCCAAAGATGACCTTTAAGAGAAGATTGCTAAGCCAATCCAGAAGATACAAGAGTGAAGTTATAAAAGTTAAAGTTGTGACACGTCTTTTCATTATGTAGGTTTTCACATTTTGTAGCCATGTGGGAGTGAGGAATAGTGAATATTAAGTGATTTGATTACCTGAACTGCAGTGATTCTCAACTGGTAGTATTTTACCTACTAGCAGCCATTTCAGAATATCTGGAGTATTTTTGGTTAAGACTGGAGAGAAGGATGTTCTAGGCAGCAGCCCAACCTTTTTGGTACCAGAGACCAGTTTCTTAGACAATTTTTTCATGCACTGGGGATGGGAGGTCGGTTGGGGATGATTCAAGCACATTACATTTATTGTACACTTTATTTCTATTATTATTGCATCAGCTCCACCTCATATCATCAGGCATGAGGTCCTGAAGGTTGCGGACCCCTATTCTAGAGGAAGCTAAATGTTTTCCTTTCAGACATGGCTAATCTTTGCTGGAATGTGAAGTGTTTTTAACCATTATTCCATTCTATCTTCTGATATTAAAAAAAAAAAAAAAATCACACCCCAAGAAGCCTGGTATACTGCCCTGGTCCACATTCCCAATGCTGTTTATCTTTGAAAATTTATGATCACTACTCTATTTTTTGCATATGTCCATAGCAAAAAAAGAATAAGTCAAGCTTTACCTCTTATATTGTGAAAACAGGCCTTTTTGTTTTCCAAATGAGTCTCATATGGTTTATCAAATGTTGGATTATCTTCCACCCTACGGCTGATGAGTATGTATCCTTAAGAAAATTCTAACAGTAACATACTCACATAGTGTCTACTCTATGTACTGCTCTAAGCACTTTATATAAGTCCATTTAGTACTCACATCACCTTTATAAGGAATAAAAAACTCAATGAAAAAAAATTGTAATTTTTAAAAAATCAGGATTTACTCTAAAGGTAGGTTTCTGGTTTTGGTAATGATAGGTTAGTTAGTTCTGACTAAGTCTTCTGCTTAGGACAACTAGATAAGCTGAGCAAAGATACTAATTAAAAACAAGAACTACTTGAAGGCACTGGGGAATTACCAAAGTATCCCAGAGAAGGAAACCCAGAAAGAGAGATGAGCCTGACATTTGGGACTATTTTCTCTTCAAAGGCAATTCTCTAACAGGTAAAATTTTAAGACAACAGAAAGCTGAAAATGAGCTTCATAAGCTGATGAGGCTGAGGAATCTTAAATATGTCAAAATGGGAGAGCACTGGTTAACAATTCAGGTTTTGTGCTGGGACCCTGAAAGGCTACACCCTAGAGTAAGAATGAAAGAAAAATTCATCAGCCTTCACAGATGCTGAAGCCTAACTTCAAAACAGCTCACTTATAACTGGCAAATAGTAACCAGAAATTGCTAGTATCTTCATCTGCCTAACATAAGCAAACAAGTCTTCTGTGAAAAGATACTATTCTGGCCTCAAATTATCACTATAACTTTTCACATACAATATATAGCACTCAAAAGTAACCAAGTATCTAAGGAGACAGAACAATTCCTTGAAAACCAAGGAATGTGAAGAGGATAGCAATAGAACCACGGAAGATTAAGCTAATGGGGTTTTCTGGTACAGATTTTAAGAAAATGATGCTTAATATGCTCAAAGAAATTAGGCTGGTATTTCCAGCTGAGAAATGGACACTTATAAAGACATAAAAATTCTAGTACTGAAAAATGAAGTAAGGGGAATCTGTAACTGTAAATAGGTAGCTGTAAATAGGTACCTGTAGTGGAAAAAGAAGGAAGAAAAACAAGAGAAATGAAAGATGGTTTAGTAGATGATATCCAAACTGCGGTAAGGAGACAGAAAAGCATAGTAAACAGAAAAAAGCATAAAAGATTTAAGGGATATGGTGACAGTTCTAAGTAATTAGAAGAAAAGAGAATGGCGGTAGACGTAATATCTTAAATTACAATGATGGATAATTTTCCAAACATGATAGAAGTCTCCAAGTTACAGACTTGAGAAATTGTAAGCAGGTAAATACAAAGAAAACACAATTAGGCATAGAATTGTAAAGCTTCTAAAAATCAAAGCAGAGAGAAATATCTTAAAAGCAGACTTAAGGTGAAAATAATGAGATATTACTTCAAAGGAGCTGCAATGAGACCAACAGCCACTTGACAGAAACAATGAAAGTCAGATCCTTAAGAGGCAGAAAGAAACTACCACCAACCTAAAAACTTTACACTCAGCAAAAATAACCTTTAAAAAAGCTATCCAGACAAAACAAAATGTGTCACCTTCAGACATGCATTACAGGGAATATTAAAATGAGATATTCAGGTAAAAAGAAAGTGGTCCCAGATACAAAAAGAATCTAAAAGCAGCAGAAAGAGCAAATATGCAGTCAAAACTAATTAGACTACAAAAATAATGTCTTTTGAAGTTTAAAAATAATATACAACAATAACAGCAAAGAAGTTATGATGAAGTGATAAGGGATTAGCATGTTCTAAGGTCACTGCATTGTCAAGGAATGGTAAGATCACCATCTACATAAATTGCTTAAGCATGCTGTAAGATGAACCTTGAAGAAGAGTAAAAAATGAATAACCGCCAAGATAAGGAAGAGTGATTTAAAAAAACAAAAACTCAAGTGAACACAATAAGTTAAAGGACTATAATACTAAGAAGATATATTTAAATCCAAAGTAGTTATAGTAAACTGACTGAGAATGTCAGACTAGAAAAACTAAAGATAATAGTTTTAAAATATTAATTTTTAAAATTCTAAATAGTATAAAAATATTTTTAAGTTAAAAATTTAGGTAAAAATTCTTGATTATGAAAATCAACGATGTCACACTTTTCTGAAAAGTGTAAAGAGCCATCTCCTGCAAGCTGTTTAAGAGCTCATCAAATTCTGTGACACCCTAGACTTTGGAGACACCATGGAATCTGATTACAGCTCTAATACTTAGTATCTGCTTAACTTTGGGCAACTTACTTTCTTACTGAACTTTACCTTTTTGTTCTATATCATGGGAATAACCGGAGAAGGCAAAGGCAATCCACTCCAGTACTCTTGCCTGGAAAATCCCATGGATGGAGGAGCCTGGTGGGCTGCAGTCCATGGGGTCGCTAGGAATAGACTGAGCGACTTCACTTTCCCTTTTCACTTTCACGCTTTGGAGAAGGAAACAGTAACCCACTCCAGTGTTCTTGCCTGGAGAATTCCAGGGACGGGGGAGCCTGGTGGGCTGCCGTTTACGGGGTCACACAGAGTCGGACACAACTGAAGTGATTTAGCAATGGGAATAAAACCTACTTCAAAGGTTAGGTTACAGGAGATAGTGAAAAGCACTTGGCTCCAAGTTTGGCACAGAGCTTAATATGGAGGAGAAGATGGCAATCCTTTCCAGTATTCTTGCCTGGGAAATCCCATGGACAGAGGAGCCTGGTGGGCTACAGTCCATGGGGTTGCAAAGAGTCAGATATGACCACCACTACCAAGAGCTTGGTAAAGGTTACCTATTAAGTTACATGCAAACTATTCACAAGGTGTTCAAGGAAAAACACACATACCACATACATAAACAAACCACATAACGCAACTTAAATCTCCTCCTTCCCCCAAAAGACTGGAATTTATGCTTTATTTTCTAAAAAATTACAAAAATTCAAATGTATAGCAAACTGAACACTCCTACACAAATATCCACATCTAGCAAACCCTAACATTTTGCCACAGAAGCTTCATGTTTAATAATGAAAACATTATGGGCACAGTGGAAATACTCAGTTTGCTTACCTGGCACTGGATTGCTTCCACTCGATAAGGGTTAAAACTCTTTTGGCATTTGCAACAGAGTTGTTTGAAATAAACCTAAAGAGAAATTTGTCTTTTACTACAGGGTTATGTGTACCCTAGGCTCTCAGTTCTTAAGTAATCCATTAGCTTGCTTTTGCCCAATCTCTATGCTGAGGTCTTAAGCTCTTGTGGTGCTATCAGTCATTTTTCTTATTTTTTGAATCTCATTTTCTTTACCTGTATAATCGAGACAATGCCACTTCCTTTTTCTGTTGTTTTGACAACTACCCAATAATGTATATAAAGTACTACAGTAAAATTCAGTAAGAAGCAGCTATTGTAAGTTTATTCACTGTGCAGACAGAACACTTGACCTTCTTTCGTCCTGGTCTATTTGTCCGTTTCTTATTTTTTCAGTATTTCTCCATTTGAAATTCAAATTAGTTACAGTTACACACCAATCCACATGTTTCTAGCTTTGTGTATTCTCACTTCGATTTATAAACCTTTAAAATCATACTTTGACAACAAGATGCCTTCCCTCTGAGAGAGTTAATCATCCCCCTCCTGTATTATTTTTGTACCACTTCCATGCCACCAGCGCCAATGCACAGATCACCAATTTCATCTTGTCTGCACCATTCTTATCAGAATCAATTTCTTCAGGATGTCATGTTCTTTGTATTTTAAAATCATGAGTGTTTGTAAACCCATTGTTTTTATTATAGCAAGAAAAGGAAAGTAATTTTAGTTTAGTTAAAATATCTATTTCACCTCCAGGATCTAGTAAATGGCTAGTGCAAAAGAAAAAAAACAAAAAACTTTTCATTCACATCTTAGCATACCTCCTTGCTCTCTTCCTCTATACTCTTTAAGTCAGAAAAGCAGCTATCTATAATGCAACAGCATAGGGGCCTCAAACTCAAATGCTTGTAGAGGTTAATCAGAGTGACTAGGTGTAGGCTGCTGCAAAATGAAGGGCAAGTGCGGAGTGAAGGGAGACAGAAGCTGCTCAGTCCCCGTCTACTGCTCCTCACACAGAAGTGAGGGTGTTTAAAGACTGGAGTCTGACTGTTCAGGAAAATCTAAAAATGCAGAATGTGAAATCTTTCCCAAATGTAATATGTTGACAACTAATTCAAATTAAGGCATGGAGCCTATATGAGTCAGTCTCTCAAGGTTAACCTTCGCAATAAATTATTTCTCTCACTGCCCCACCTTGTGGACAGACAATGGAAATTTTCTAGAGCTAAAGCCCAAATCTGTTACAATACACTGACTAAAAAATGATTATACAGGTAGGGGGAATCTGTTGTATAGCACAGGAACTCAGTTCAGTGCTCTGTAGTGACCCAGATGGGCCAGACTGGGGGTGGGATAGGAGGGCGATCAGGGAGGGAGTGGATATATGTATACATACATCTGATTAACTTGGTTGCACAGCAGAAGCTAACACTGTAAGGCAACTATTAATATACCCCAATTAAAAAAAATTATAATAAATCCCAATGTATACAAGGTCAAGAGTTCATCTAAATAAGGTAACATTTTGTCCAACGCAACTACCAAACCAAATGTAACACCAGGATGTGGTTCAGGAGCGCAAGCTCTTGTGGACAGCCCAATTGCGTTCAGTCCAAACCTTTGCTTAGCCCCTACTATGTCCTTGGCACTAAGGCTGCATTATGGTCACGTCCCATTAGGACACAGTCTTCCTGTATTTAACATCCATGCCCGCCCCATTCTTCTTCCGCGTCCCACTCACTTTCCCTTACCTTATTAGTTCCAGAAATGCACCACACATAAGCACTCTCCCATCTGGTCTTACAATCTTTACAGTGAAAATAGCCATATTTGGGTTCTAAAAACTGCAAATAAGGAGGAAAAATCCTTTACTATCTTGAGGGGTCAAAAGTGAAAGTGAGAAGTCACTCAGTCGTGTCCAACTCTTTGTGACCCCATGGGCTGTATACAGTCCATGGACTCCTCCAGGCCAGAATACTGGAGTGGGTAGCCTTTCCCTTTTCCAGAGGATCTTCCCAAACCAGGGATCGAACCTAGGTCTCCAGCATTGCAGGCGGTTTCTTTACCAAATGAGCCACAAGGGAAGCCCTGAGGGGTGAAGGGGGGAGGAGGATAAAAAGCCAGATCCTGCTATCCTTGTGGTTTTGTATAAGTAAAAGACAGCAAGCCTCCTTAACCTCACTCATAGCTATTCTCAAGATCAGTATATGAACTCAGCTGTCAAGGACTGATACTCTGGGACTTTTCTAGTTTCTCTCAGGCTTTTCCAATCTGTTTTCCCCAAGGCCATGAGCACCAGCTGCACAAAGTGAAGATCTGATCACATACTTCACAAATCCCAAACCCCTCTTTTGCCTCATTTGCAACAGCTATGGTTCCCAAACTTTGGGGGTTTCACAGGCTTAAGGTTGGCTCCTCGTTTTACCAAAAAGCTAAAGAAACAAACCAAAAACACAGGGACTTCCCTAGTGGTCCAGTGGTTAAGAATTTGCTTTCCAATACGGGGCAGTGGGTTGGATCCCTAGTGGGAAACTAAGAATCCCACATTCGAAACTACTGAGCCAGGGGCACGAGTCGCAACTAGAGAAAAGCAGGCGTGCTGTAAGAAACGACCCCGCGTGCCGCCATTCAGACCCAAAGCAGTCCAGTCAATAAGTAAATTTTAAAAACCCACACAGGACATGCAAAATACATGTTTTTAGAACTTCCTCTCTCCTTTATCAAATAAAGAGAGGAAGCACGAGAAGATTCTGCTCACATGAGGCCAGAGATGGCGGAGGAATAAAAGGTTAAGGCTAGGGGAGAGAAAGCTCACCTGGAAGTTGGGCCTCCCAAGCGGCTGGCTGGAGTCTACCGGGGCCGGCTTGCTCTTGCTCTCCCGAGGACTCCAGGAGTCTTCCTCTACCAGCTCCTCAAGCTGCTGGAGTTCTTCGGGAGGATCCTCCTCCGACCTTGGTGGTGGTAGTGGCGAGGGCGGCTGGCCAGCCTCAGGAGGACCCGAGAGCGCCTTCCGCAGTCGCACCTGGCCCCAGTGGCCGGGCACCGGTGAAGAGACGCCCCAAGCAGACGCGGGTGCCCTGTGGCCTGCGCTGGCCCAGGGGGAGAGGCTATCCAGGGTGCGAGGCCCCAGAGAGCACTGCACGGACTTGCCCACCCGGAGGCTCACCTGCACACCCACATCTTTGGTGTTGGCCTTGCGCAGCCGCAGGCTCAGGCCGGGGTTCAAATGGGAGAAAACGGCCATGAGCTGGGCTCTCTTGTAAGGGTCCACGCAGCAGTCGGAGGCGCTGGAGGGCATCAGCAGCCTGGGCCTGGCCAGGAAAGTCGGGGGAACATTGGTTTGCCTCCAGTGCGGTTGTCTGTGCTCAGAGAGTCCAGACTGGCCCAAACGCAGCATGTTCCCATAGCCCGGGTACAAGCTGTAGGGAACACAGAAGATGCGCTCCATCCAACCACCTGGCGCCCAGGCGCAGCGCAGTATCCTGAGGCGGTTTGTTTCCGGCCTTGTTTTGTGTTCCACCTTCATCCGCCTCCTTTTTCTCCAGGTCACGTTGATTCACGTTCTTCCGGAGCTTCTCCATTTATTTCAGATTCTGACGAGTGCTGCTGCCCATTACCCAGATTGGAGGAGGGAAGGCGATGTCCCTACCTAGAGAGGCCTAATTGCCACCTGATCCTTAATTGGGCTCTCTGCCTCTCTTCAATTCACTGCTCTTGAATCTTTTTTTTTCAAAGCTGTTTTTCATTTAACTTCTTATTCACACACATGCTTTAATTAGCAATTCTAATTTATTCCTATGCATGCATAGTCTTCAATCATCCGACTCTTTATGATCCTATGTACTGCAACCCACCAGGCCCCTCTGTCCATGGGATTTTCCAGGCAAAACTACTGGAGTGGGTTGCCATGCTCTTCTTCCCAACCCGTGGATCGAACCCAGATCTCCTGCATTGCAGGCAGATTCTTTACCATTTGAGCTACCAGGGAGGCTCCAATTTATTCTTATACTGGTTTACAATTTCAGAGACTGTGTTTTAAAAGTAAAAAAGATTAAATACAAGCAGCAAAATTTGAGCTGCTGCACTATTAGAGTGAGCATAAAGAATTCAGTATTATGGCAGGACGCATAAACATAAAAAACCTGGTTCTGCAGCAGCAAAAAGCATAGTTATGGGGGTTGGCAGGACAGTGTATTTAGTGAAAAAATACATTGCAGAGTGTTGTATAACGTGCCAACCATTCTCATTAGTCCACTCTAGTGAGAATTCTCCCTAAAAGAGGAAAAGAAGCAAATTGTTCTTAGAAGTTAAATGCAGACTTAATCACAGAATAGTTAAGTATCTTAAGTAAAAGACTTGAACTGAAACTTGTGTGCTGCATTCTAAATCGCTTCAGTTAGTGTTCCACTCTTTGCAACCCAATGGACAGTAGTCCGCCAGGCTCCTCTGTCCACCTGGGCCTTGTTTACTAGACAACTTACTCAACTGGATGATTCAGTTTTCCCATTTGACAATACCAAAAAATGTATTATCATAAGGTTAAATGTAATATTACTTATAAATCAACTGGATGATTCAGTTTCCCCATCTGACAATACTCAAAAATTTATAAGATCATAAGGTTAAATGTGATATTACTTATAAAGCATAAAGAATAACTCACAGATGCTCATTAAGAGGTAGCTGTTATTGGCTAAAGATCACAGGCCTGGGTATCTGTGCTATTTGGACCTAGATGATCATAAGCTTTTGTATCTATGTGTATTGCAAAGGTGTCTACAGCCAAGGATAATGATCAAACTAAAATGACACCTCAGGTACCAAGTAAATTCCACCCTTTTACGAATCCAAAGTTGCTTTCACTGTTCATTTGGTCAGGAGCCTTTGTATGGTAGCAAGGCCTATGAGCCACCATCACCTTCAGAATCCAGTTGAAAGCTTTCTGGATCCTACAATAAAAACCTGAATTAAGCCTTGTGCTAGCCATAGTCCATACTCTGTGAGTGAGGCTGCTGTCTTCCAGGGCAGTTTCAAGAGCAAGTCAGGCACAAAACAGGTGCTTAGTATCCTAGGAGCGTCAAGGATACTACGGAAGCCTGCAGGAGGAAGTATTATCCAAAACTACGAGCCTTGAGATAGGCTTAAATTTTCAAGCCGGGAGAGTCTCAGAGGTTCTTGAAATTCTGCTGCCCAGCAGCAACACGCAGTCTACAACCAATGTCCTCTGGCTTCAAATCTCAGCCCCTTCCACTCTATAGGGAGCTCTCCGTTGGGCAAGAAGTCATCCGCACCATCTGCCCACTTTGGGCGACGCCCTCTTAGTAGAGAACAAAGACTTTTCACAGACCGCAGGCCGCGTCGGGGGCGGGGGCGGCCATCCAAACGAGAGACGGAGCGGAGGAGGGGGAAGGCAGGGCGTATACATGGGGCGTAGTCCCTCCAAACAGCGCGGCTTGGTACTCTGAAGGCTCGGAAGAAGAGAACGAGCATCCCGGCTCGCTCTTTAGCGACTCCGGACTGACACAAGGTTTAGCCCTGGCCACAAGCGGCAACACTGACGGCAAGGCCAGAGTCTCATTCCGGTGGGCGTATACGCTGCGTGCTGCGTCATGGCGTCATCGCGTGACAAATCCCGAGAGCGGGCTTTTGGCGCGAGAATCTGAAACCCGGTGGGCGGAGGTACAGCTGCTGAAGTTTGCTGTTTGGCGCGGTGGGTCTCCGCGAAGGAGCCTGAGGGATCCGGTTTCTTTTCTGAGTACCGGCGCGTTGTGTCAGCCTCCTCTGGCCAAAAAAATAAACCAGCTTCACCTCTGAAGGCGGTTAGTGTTGGCAGGGGTGGAGATGGGCAGCCTTCCGCGGTCTCAGGCGGCGGGGAGCGCCTCCGGTGCTCGGGTGGGAACCGAGCCTCCGGCTCTCACTGGTCCTTGCCCGTTCCGCACCGACAGGGGGAAGGGACCAGCTCCTCGGCCGGAGGCTCCAGTCCCGCCCCTTTCCCGGGACTCCTTGGCCCAGCTTCGGGCGCCGCTCGGCCCACATGTCCCAGGCTGAAATTTCCTTCGTTGGAATCACGATGAAGTTACTTTATGGGAATATTTGCTGTTTTGGAAAATGTTTCATAGCCTGTGGCACATTGTATCTGCCTCATCGCTTAGTCCCCAGGTAGCTGCTGTGTTAACGAAAATTTACTGATTGGGAATTGTTTCCCGGTGTTTATCTAATAGCCCTCTGCTAACTGCGCAGCCACTGGCCACACGTGACTAGTTAATGAAGATTAAATAATAATTAGAAATTCTGTTCTTGAGCAGACTTTCCACAGTTGAGATGAGTCATGTGGCTAATGGCTCTCTATTGGACTGCAAGATATACTTCCTCGCGGTGAGTTCGATTCTTGTCTTAAACAATGTAGGTTCAGGCAGGTTTACCGCTTCCGGTTTTACCTCAGACTCACTTAGCAAGGACTGCATCTGTGTGAAGTGTATTTTGGTGTTCTCTTTTGCAGACTCACCAAACTTTGAAGGAATAGTGTAGATAAAAATGCCGATTGGATGCAAAGAGAGGCCAACTTTTTTTGACATTTTTAAGACGCGATGCAACAAAGCAGGTATTAACAAGATTTTTTATATGAATTGATCTTTTACATAGAGAAAAATGTTTCCAGAAAAATGTGTAATTATGCATGCTTGTTGAAAAGAATCCAGTGCTTCACGTTTTTGTTTACACCATAAACTGTGTTTATGAAGTCATAAATCAGAAAAGTAATCATTTACAGTTAACCAAATGATCGGTGTAGAACCTGTGGTGGATAAAGAGGAAACTGGCCCCTTGATGAGTTGAACTGTTTTTAAAGCAGAGACTTTGTAGCAAGTCAGAAGCATTAGTAACACAATAGCAGAAGTTGTCCCCTTGGGACAACTCAGTTCTCCTTACACTCATAAAATGATTGAGGACTGAGAGCTTTTGTTTATGTAGGTTACCATATTAGAAATTAAAACTAAGAACTCTTAAAAACATTAAGTTAATAACAAAAATAAACTCATTGCATATTAACATGAATAAGATGTTTATGAAAAATAACTGTTCCAAGAAAAATGTGAGGAGTGACATTACTTTAAAATTTTGCAGTTCTCTTTACTATCTGGCTCAATAGAAGATAGCTGGATTCTCATGCTCATTCTCAAAGAATTGCATTTAATTCTTTACAATATGTTGTTTTGATAGAAGTATATGAAGAAAACCATACCTTACACAGAAAATGTAGTTAGAAAAAGGAGTGTTATTAACTGTTTCCACTTTATTGTGGGTAGTTTTCTTTGGTATTATACCAAACTTCAGTGGGAGTTTCGTATAAGTTGCAATGTGGAATCTGAAACCATGTAATGAGTTTTTTGTACTCTTTTTACATTAAATTCAATTAGTCTTTCTTGCTCCTGAATAAATCTTTTACCCATGTTGTGACATCATCCATGGTTTGATCATTTGAAAAATACTGATGTTCTGAATTACACAAATATTCCAAATATTGATACATTCCATTAGACATTATTAAAAAATCACATTGGTTACTTCACTTATCTCATCAGAAAAGTCTTTTCAGGTTGGGAAGATGTCAAGCTCACAGAGAACAAAGTTCTAATTCTCATTTGAAAACTCACATTTTATCTTTGGCAGCAAACTGTTGTTTTCCCTCCAGTAACAGGACATTTCAAGAAAATGCCCACCAAATACCCAACTCAGAATAACTTAGTCATTCTTTCTAGCAAAAATGGCTTTCCATGAAAAGTGCTAATTCAACTCACAACTCACATCACATGAGTGCTTTTTCCGAATAACTATTGTACTTCAGTATACAGAAATGGTTTTATGTGTGCTTTCCATTTTGTCACTAAGGATACTTTACGTTAAACTTGCTTTTTTGATTTTTTTGTAACAAGTTCATGGTGATGAAATATATAGTAACTCCTAGTATAGTTTGTGGCCACTGCCATGATTCAGGCAAAGCTGTCATCAATTTTACCCACCACTGCTATAAATGTCAACATGGGGAAAAAGGCAAATGATGTCTAATATGAAAACAGTTTTGACCTTACAGACCCCTTGAAAGGGTCTTGGGGAACTTCCCCCCAAGTGGTCCACAGGCCACAATTTGAGAACCACTACTTTAAGTATAGAACATAAGATAAATTTTGCTCTCTAACAGAGAATCTATTCCACTTGATTTGTGAGTCTGTATGTCTTGTGTACCTATAGATTTGTCACAGCCATTTATGTAGTGTTGTATCTGTGGGTTGCATTCTTACTGTGGATGATTTTTATTTCTGAATCGTGAATATAAAAGAAAACTTTAGAAGAGCTAATATAGCTAATAATCTTGTAAAAAATTTCTGTTCTACCTTACTACATATTCATAAAAGAACAGACTAATGAACTTGTTGAACTCATTATTGACCAAATAAGTATTAATACATCTTTCTTACACAAACGTTACTGACCAGGGAAGTTTCAGTATTTACTTGTATAACAAATCATTGGTGTTAGCTTCTGCAAAAATCCTCCAGTTAATAATATGTTAATTAGTATGTCTTAAATGTAATTCACCAGAGAAGGCAATGGCAACCCACTCCAGTACTCTTGCTTAGAAAATCCCATGGACGGAGGGGCCTGGTAGGCTGTAGTCCATTGGGTCACTAGTAGTCGGAGACGACTGAGCGACTTCACTTTCACTTTTCACTTTGATGCATTGGAGAAGGAAATGGCAATCAACTCCATTGTTCTTGCCTGGAGAATCCCAGGGACAGAGGAGCCTGGTGGGCTGCCGTCTCTGGGGTTGCACAGAGTCAGATACGACTGAAGTGACTTAGCAGCAGCAGCAAATGTAATTCACAGTCAAAATCTCAAGCATCCTTTTCTGTATCATAATCTTCACTGGCTCATGGGTTTTATTGTGTCACGATTTTTATTTTCCTTACAGATTTAGGACCAATAAGCCTTAATTGGTTTGAAGAACTTTCTTCAGAAGCTCTACCCTGTAATTCTGAACCTTCAGAAGAATTAGAATATAAAATCAGCAGTTACGAAACAAACCCATTTAAAACACCACAAAGGAAACCTTATCATCAGTTGGCTTCAACTCCTGTAATATTCAAAGAGCAAAGTCTAACTCTGCCACTGTACCAATCTCCTTTAAAGGAATTACATAAATTCAGATTGGATTCAGGTAAGTAATGTGATCCTGTGCTAAAAATCCCAACTCTGTTGTTAACTATATCAGGTTGGTCAGATCGAGCTCTCTGGCCACTTTCCTCACCTGAAAAGTGGAAATGATTAAAATACTACCTAGGTTTAGATTAAATAAAATAATGTAGGTCCTTGATAAATGTTCCTTTTTGTCTATCCTTTGATTAATATATCCTGCCCACTGAGACTTGATAAATTATATCTTTCCTATATAGAAAAACCTAGGGCTTGTTTTGATGTTGAACCAAACTATATTTTTGCAGGCCATCACAGAGGACAGAGTTGTTTTTTTTTAACAATAGCTATAATGTCTTTTGATTTGGTAGCACTTTCTCTGGCCTGCATGCCAGGTGTTTACAACTTATATAAGAAGATTATATATTTATCACTTGCTTGATTTAAGTAACATATTCTTTCTTTGGAATATTACTCTAGTAAGAGGAGCTAACAGTATACAAATTATGTACAGTTTAAGGTTGAATGTGGTACATGTCAGAAGAAAAGTACAAAAAGTATAATGAGAAGAAAGAAAGCATAAATAGTATTGAGGGCAGTTAAGGGAATAATTCAACTGAATTAAACCTTGAAGAATAAGTGAGATTCAGAAATTTGAAGATGGAGTAGAGTGGGCATGTTCTAGGCATAGGAAGAACATGAGGAAGAATATGCAGTTTGTGAAGTTAATATCAAGTAATTCAGATTGGAGTGTTATATGTTTGAAAAGGACTAGTCAATAACCTGAGGCTTTAAAAAAAAAAGCAGATCGGTGGCAGACATTGACTGCTAGGCTAAAGAAATTAAATTTATTTGATAAGTTGTTGAACAGAGAAAACAAATGTAAATTTAATCATGCTACTTCCTGCTTCAAACCTATGATTACCTCCTTTTGCCCTTATGATAAAATCCAGACTCTTTAATATGATCTACAAGATCCTTTATAATTTGTTCTCTCATTAATGCTTGCCTCATCCTGCCATAATTTCCTTTTTACACACTCTCAGTTTACCATTCAGTGATACTGAACTTTGTTTTTTTGGAACTACAGGGAGGCCTGGCGTGCTGCAATTCATGGGGTCGCAAAGAGTCGGACACAACTGAGCGACTGAATTGAACTGAACTGATGCTGTGTGGCTCTTTACATATTGTTACCACTGCCTAGTACTTTTTAAGCTTTTGCCTAGCTAATTGTCACTCATCTTTCAGATTTTGACTCATCTCTCTAGGAAGTATACTTCCTAGCTTCTAAAAAGTATTCTCTGTTTCACTTACTTAGCTTCTAGTGAAAGAATCTTACTTAAGCAATTGTCCTATGATAAGTGCTATGAAAGAGGAAACTCGTGGTATTAGGAAGTGCATGAAAGGGAGTGTAGGTAATGGGCAAAGATTTTCTTACATGTTATTGCATACCTAATGGCATACATAGTAGGTGTTCAGTAAGTATTTGTGGAATAAATGAATATCTTGTTTAGAAAGCCCAAAGATTTGGCAGCTGTCTTTGGAAATGTGCTTTTCAAAATGTGATGCCAGGACCATTAGACTCTCCTGAAGTGCCTATTGAAAAAGACAATTCCAGGCACTTACCTGAATCTGTTAAATTAAAGTCTCTGGAAATAGAGGTTATGATGGTACATTTTAAAATAATTGGCAACTCATAGAAGACAAGATTGCAGACAGGGAGATCAGTTCAGTTCGGTTACTCAGTCGTGTCCAACTCTTTGAGACCCCATGAATTGCAGACACCAGGCCTCCCTATCCATCACCAACTCTTGGAGTTCACTCAAACTCATGTCCATTGAGTCGGTGATGCCATCCAGCCATCTCATCCTCTGTCGTCCCCTTCTCCTCCTGCCCCTAGTCCCTCCCAGCATCAGAGTCTTTTCCAATGAGTCAACTCTTCACATGAGCTTCAGCATCAGTCCTTCCAATGAACACACCCAGGACTGATATCAATTAGCAGACATATATATAATGTTCCAGGTGATGGGAGGCAAGTGCCTGAGTTAGAATAATAGTCATGAAAGTGGATATGGAAGGTAGAAATAGGGGACCATGCAGTAACCTTAATATGGAGAATTCACAAGGATCAAATCATAGGTCCAGGGCATGACTGAGAACATAGTGGTGACATTTGTAGAAATTGTAAGCTCTGGGGGGAAAGCCGGTTTGAGAGGGAAGAGGTTTGAAAGGATTGAAAAAAAGGTAGGTTTGGACTGCAATTTTAGATAGTACTGGGATGTGAAGGTGGCGATGTCCTGAGAACTTTTGGGGAATATAAGTGAAGCTAAAAAAAAGAATACTGGTGGGAGAGAAAGCTGTAGGAATCAACTCTGTTTGAAAAGTGAAAAAGTCATCACATCTGGTGAGAAAATTGATCATGATGAGGGCTAGGATAGAGCCTTAGGGAACGTGAAACGAATGAAATGTGGAAATCATCCATTTGAGAAAGGGAATCATCCATTCAGCAAACATCCTGTGCTTACTTTGTGCCTAGTAGCTTGCTTGGCATTAAGGATACAAACATGAATAAGATGGCCTTTGACCTCTGGACCTCAGTCCTGTGTAGGAGAAAATATACAAATATACTGGTTGGTGTATGTTATAATAGGAGCATTTACAAAGCACTGTGTTGTGGGCATAGCAAAGGAAACAGCCACCTGTCTTAGTGTGGTCAGGAAAACCTCTGTAAAAAGACATATACTGAATCCACTGAACCTTGAAAGACATACCTAGAGTTGGTGCTTTATTTTCTAATTGTAATATTCTGGGATTGGTCTTTCTATAACCAGGGAAGGATAGGAATGAATTAATAAGGCTGCTGTGGACTCACAGCAGAAGCATTAACTTTTTAAGCTTATAGTACATTAATAATTCTGTTTAAGTTTACTTTAAATTCAGTATTGAAATGTAAGACTTAAGCTATTTTTCACCTACTTAGTTCACTTCTAATATTTAAAATATATTTTTTAAATTATCAATTAAATTCCATGAGGAAGTTTGCTATTTCTTCTTCTCATAAGTCTTTCCTTTTGCATAAAATCACATGAGTTTATTTTAACCATCATTTTGCTTATTTATGAGATCCTCAAGTTCTTTGGAAAATATTAGGATGTGAACTTTGTTTTGCCTGGTTCTTTTTTTTTTTGCTTTTTATTTCTTACAGTTTCTATTCTTTTGTGTTTTCTTTTTATTGCTGAGCCAGTATTGATACCTTTTGTTAAATAAAATCCTGTGTTTACATTAGGGTTCATTTTTTTGTATAGTTCTTTGAACTTTGGCAAATGTGTAATGTCATATACTCACCATTACAGTNGCTTTTTATTTCTTACAGTTTCTATTCTTTTGTGTTTTCTTTTTATTGCTGAGCCAGTATTGATACCTTTTGTTAAATAAAATCCTGTGTTTACATTAGGGTTCATTTTTTTGTATAGTTCTTTGAACTTTGGCAAATGTGTAATGTCATATACTCACCATTACAGTATATACAGAATAGTTTCACTACCCTGAAAATCCCCTGTGTTCTACCTATTCACCCTTCCTTGCCCCTAGACCCCTGGAAACCACTGATCTTGAACTGTATTCAAAGTGTTTTATGCATTTATATACATAAATGTTGAATGGAGTCAGACATCCTTTGAGATATCACTTTTTGGAAAGGAATTCACTTCAGACTGAATTACCCATATAGTCTCCTTCCAATATAGATGAGATTTGTTTTTAAATACTTCTACAGAATAAAAATTCACAATCCAGAACATATACATCCTCACTGCATTATTGTATGTTTCAGGAAAGGATATTGCCAACAGTAAACATAAAAGTTGTTGCAGGGTGAAGGCTAAAATTAATCAAGCAAATGATGTTATCAGCCCACCTCCAAATTCCTCTCTTAGTGAAAGGTATGATGAAGTGATTGTATTAAAATAAAGGACACATTTTCCTATATATGATATTTTTTTTATAGAGATGAATCTAATCATCATTGTAATATCTTGCCTTAGAGCCTGGTAGAGGATCTTCTATTTTAAAATAATTTCCTTTTAGATTGAATCCTTGAATACAATAATTTTTACATTAGAAACATTTACTCTGTTTTTCTTATAACATTTAATTCACTGTTTTTCTGTGTATCTGTGGAATTTTTATGTAACAAAAATAAATGATGAAAAGCAATGCCTTTGAAATATCCAGTTTAAAGTAATTTGTATACTCTGAATCTGTGCAGAGTTTGATTCACTTTATATAATTTTTAAATTTAAAATATACAATTCCTAGCACCTAAAATTTGTGACTACTTTATACATTACTTTCAATGGGGATTTTAAACATAACTTAGCGGTTACTTAATTCTTCATGAGATATTTCCTTTTTAAAAAAGTAATCTAAGAATATTACAAACTAGTATAATTCTAATTGATATGACTGGGATTCATTTTTTAAAATAAGATTAATATTTTGTTTCTTTTTGCTATTTTCATTCTCTTTGAATAATTGAGGGATTTGTTTTGTTTCCTTTTAGTCCTGTTCTGCGATGTACACATGTAACACCACAAAGAGAAAAGTCGGGTATGATTAAAAATAAGGCCTTTTATTTTTCATATAGTCTTAATTCTAATAAATACAAAACTTAGTAGTTTTGTCTCTTGTTTTATCCCCAGTGGTATGTGGAAGTTTATTTCATACACCAAAGCTCATAAAGGTAAATAGTTTATTTTTGCTGTGTAGTACTATGTAGTAATTGAGAATTTGACAATGCTGTTGTAATTTTGCCCTGAGTCTTACAGTTATGTACCTACTGACTCACATAGGCATTCGATAAGTGATACATGAAAAAAAATAAGTGAATAGAAAAATTCTCAAGCATCTGTTCACTTCTATGAAATAAATGATTTTCCTTATTTCCAGGGTCAGACACCAAAACGTATTTCTGAAAGTTTAGGAGCTGAGGTGGATCCTGATATGTCTTGGTCAAGTTCTTTGGCCACACCACCAACACTTAGTTCTACTGTACTCATAGGTAATACCCGTGAATGTATAGTATATAAGATAGTGTTGATAAATTGTCACCTGTAATGCTTCTGTTAAAAAATTATATGAAAAGATAATTAGTAACCAGATTAGAGAATCTATCTTCATTAGGTATGTTACTATTTCAGAATAATTTTTTCTATGTAGTGTTGATTGAGATAAATCTCAAGTGAATCAAATAGTATTTTGCCATGCTTAGTCACTCAGTTGTGTCCAACTCTTTGAAACGCCATGGACTGTAGTCCACCAGGCCCCTCCGTCCATGGGGATTCTCCAGGCAAGAATACTGGAGTGGTTTGCCATCTTCCCAACCCAGGAATCAAACCCAGGTTTCCTGCCTTGCAGGTGGCTTCTTTTCCATCTGAGCCACCAAGGAAGCAATAGTATTTTAGAGGCATCAAATTAATTTATATACAAACCAGGATTTTTTTTTACTTTAGCAAAACTACCATTACATTTTGATTCCTCTTTAGTTGAGCATTTAACTGTCTTCTTTTCTTGCTTAGTTGAAATAATATAGGTTAAAACATGTTGAAAAGTAAGAAGTATTTAACATAATATACCTTTCAACTGTATTATCTAAATATACTAAAATCTACAAGCTTTAGCTTTTAAATCATGATTTCACAACTTAATCTGATTCTCTAAGCCTTTCTGGACAGTATTATCTTCAAGTTAGAATCATCAAACTATATAGTTTCTTACCAGCTTATCAGTGGTACTAAGGAAATGTGAATATAACTTACCCACTGTGTTGACTGACCTCTCTAATTACTATACTTGGATTATTTCATTTTGCTTTAAATATGTTATTTAACCCAACAATGCATGTTTCTTTTGAGGTCTAACTGAAAATACAGAAGTTTTACATTAATTTTAGTGTATGATGTATAATACAGTATAGGTAAATTGAACTCTTTTTTTTTTTTACAGTCCAAGATGAGGAAGCATCTGCAGCTGTGTTTCCTAGTGATACTACTACTGTAAGTAAATATGACAAAGTGATTAAACTGTTGTGGTTGCTTTGAATGCCTTGAGAAATTATTTATCTTGAATTTTTCATTCTTTAATTTATGATTTTATAAGCCTTTAGGAAAGTCTCTAAACCTGTTTCTATATGTGATTTTCTTTGACTTCCTATGAAAATCTACTGTCTCTCTGTTTAAGAATAAGTTGAATATACTATGTGCATAGTGAGAATTTCTATACTAGTGATTTTAAAATATAACTTTTGCAGATTTTGAAAACATATTTTTCTAACCATGATGAAAGTCTGAAAAATAATAAGTTTATCCCTTCTGGGCCAGACAGTGACAACAAAAATGAAACAGAAGCTGAAAGTCATGGTAAGCCCTTCTGTTTAATTGAATGACTGTTCTTAACTGACATCATTGAAATAATTGCTCATCTTTTCTTAGAGAGAAAAAACATTACTTCTCCTTTCTTTATTACTGAAGGTATTAAGAGCAGAAACTAACTCCATTTAGATTAAAATGTTTAAACATCATGCTAGGATAATACTATCCAAAGATGCTATTGTGACCCCAAAACAAAACCCATAACTCAGAACTTAGAGATGTACAATAAGATTTAAAATTAACAAAATGTTAAGACCGTATCTCTAATTAGAAAGTAAGCATGGTTGCAGATACACCAAAAGTTACTCAATCAGGTTATTGGAATGTTCCATAATCTTCAGTTCAGTTTAGTCGCTCAGTTGTGTCCAACTGTTCGTGACAGTGTGGACTGCAGCATGACAGGCTTCCCTGTCCATCACAAACTCCCAGAGCTTACTCAAACTCATGTCCATCAAGTCTGTGATGCCATCCAACCATCTCATCCTCTGTCGTCCCTTCCCCTCCTGCCTTCAATCTTTCCCAGCATCAGGGTCTTTTCCAATGAGTCATTTCTTCGCATCAGGTGGCCAGAGGGTTGGAATTTCAGGTTCAACATCAGTCCTTCTGATGAATATTCAGGACTGATTTTCTTTAGGATTGACCAGTTTGATCTCCTTGCAGTCCAAGGGACTCTCAAGAGTCTTCTCCAACACC